>CAJUYG010001945.1:0-43499 GCA_910591675.1 Galerucella calmariensis
ATGGCAGCACTTTGATTAACCCGAAAGTAAACTGTATTATTATTTGTAAGAGGCACAGTAGTGAATGTTTATTACAGCTGTAACAACTATATTTGTTTATTACTATTAATTGAAAAATGGCATCAAGACAGTGTAAAAATGATTTTGATTCATTCTATTTTATTTTCGGCCAATTTATTAAAGTTAGAAGTAAAAAATTTGCCTTATCAACAAATTTGAAACTTTGCGAAGCCTATGAAGCCTATTTTAACCTGAAAATCAGTACGTAATCGAAATTAAAATTAGGTAGGTACCTCACTTCGCCTGCGGGTTTAATACGAGAGAGCGAGAGAGCTCATACGAGCATGAAAGAACTACGGAGAATATTCACTTCCAGTCATTAATTTCTTGTTATTTTACATCTATATGTTATTGTTTATCACAAATCTTCAAGAAAAAAGAAAAAAAATCCGAAAAAATGTTTTCTAATCATAATTTACAGTGAAAGTGTAGAAAGAATATAAAAATCAGTAATTTTTGCCGAAAAATTAAAAAATCGCTCTAGTTTCTACAAAAGCAAACTTCAATGGAAAATATAGTTCTTTTCCCTATTTTTGTCTTAGGAGAAACCAAAATTTAACATGTAGCAGTCAGACCAAAAAATCGTGTTCACCGGTGTAACTAACATTTTCCCCTTTACGTAGAAAAACGATCTTTTCATATACCTACCCTAATTTTGTAAGAATTTTAATGATGTACAAATTTTATTTCACTTTAAATAAGTATAAGCAAAAATATTTTTTGAATGACAATTTAATTCATGTATAAAAAATCGCATATGCCACAGTGCAATTGTCACTTTGACAGCGGCAAAAGTTAGTTTTAACTTTTACAGTGATTATTTTTTTCACTTGTCAAAATTTGACATTTTGGTGGTTTTAACCAATAGCAATACATTATTCTAGCCAATCATTCGGTATTATACTGATAATTCTGCTTCCTTATCGATAATACCTTGTTTACATTGAAACGTCAAAATTTTGCTTTGAATTTGTCATTATTGACAACTAAAAGTGCTTCGAAGTTTATTGAAAAATGAACACAAACCGATTCAGTGCTATCACCCAAGAGAATATTGAACATTTAATAGATTTAAATACATTTTAAATTGTTGAAAAAAATAATCTCTCCAAATACAACTCGCTCTTCAAATTTTATCACATAATTTTTTATTTTCATCACTCAAACTTGTTTATTTGAGGCAAAAACATTCAAACAAACCGAATTGAAATAAAATCCATCGTCCTAGGAGACTCGTGATTTTATCAATCGGTTTGTTTTCATATAAACAAGTTTTTGTGGAAAAGCAAAAATTATCGATAAAATTTGAAGCACTCGTGGTATTACCTTTGATAAATTAACTCCATTAAAATTGTCAATCACTAAATTTGCTCGAAAAACTGACATTAGATAAAATCGCTCCACCTTCGGTGTCGCGATTTTATCATGTCAGTTTTTCTCGTAAAATTAGTGATTGACAAAACTGTTTCGTTGCAAAGAGACATTTATCCGATAAAAAAAAGCTCTTGTGTTTTTACTGTTGACAAATACACTAGTGGTTTTTTCACTTATTCATTTGTTCATCAATATCACTGTTCCCAGTATGAATTTCAATAACTGCGCTTTTAATAATTGTACATTAAAATAAAAATGTTCTTACTTTTAATGTTTCATAAATAAAGTTTGCATTGATATGTTTCCAAATTTCTCATTCATTAAATTGTCCTGCCGAATTACACTCGAGGTTTATTTTGATATTGGGTAAATTTGTGTTGTTCAAATTCTAAACTGTTTCCTTTAGCAATTTGACTCGAATAACTGTCAATCTACAAACACTCCACCTTCGGTGTCGTGTTTTTAATAGTTGACTGTTATTCTCGTCAAATTGCTAGGAAACAGTTTCTCATTAGACAACCCAAATTTACCCGATAAAATACAAACCACTTGTGCAATTATAAGTGAAAAGTTGACGAAAATCTTTTACTTGGAGGTCTATATAAACAGTTGATTGATGGATATAAAATATTTCTGTAAAATATGAACTCTATTTAAGAAACAGTCTTTCACTCCGCCCAACCGACAAAGTCAGAAACATCAAACAAATTGTCCGTACTGTATATATATACATAAAATTTCAAGCGTATATCTGCGAAATGTAAATTATTCTATGTCGCAATTTTTTATTTTTCCTTTCGTTCATGCGCTGTTAATAGCCAGAGGTGCTTTTATAAAATTGCAATTCTCTAGACTATAAAAATATTTAAATAGAATAAAATAAAGTGAACATGGTCAGTCTAAAAATAGGCAATTAAGAAGAAGCTGCTACAGTATTAATCTTTGTAAGATTCTCCAGACAAATTGCTGGATGGTTTCTTAAAATAGATCAGATCAATGTTATTTAAAAAAAATGGTCGGTGAAATTGATAATACTACCTACGTGGGTCACACCGAAACGGAATTAAATAATGTGGGCAATGCAGTATACGCCTTTTTTTAGTTTGTGGCATGACAAAAAACAGACGAATTGGGAATAAAAAATGTCCTAGGCAACGGAAAAGGTACCAAACAGACTGTCTAGAGATGAAAAGTAAGAAAAAAAATAATATAATTTACAAGTATGTTATATTTAATATTATTATTATATATTATTATATTTATTAGATAGGACCAACGAACATTAACAAGACAAGAAGGATCACTCTAAGCTCCTCCCCTCGTTATGCCTATCTCGCTTGAATAACGGATGCTACTGTGTATAGAGCACCGTAAGTCTCCTACGCGCGATATGCATAAACAGGTTGTCCGTCGTAGGGATATGTAAAGAAATATACCAGTTGTCATCTTTTTGAGTGAGCGAATTTTCCTTTAGAAATAAAATAAAGATTTACGTACTTAGTGTTTTGTGTTTGGTTCTGCAAACAGAATGATGGAAAGGTAACATACGTGGAAAAATGTATAAACAATACTATGCACTTTATAAATGGCTGGAAAATTACTATTACCTCTGCTCTGTCTTTATGGGAAACCTTAAAATGCATTTCTTTTAACAAGGAACCTTAATCAGGATTACATTGAAATTTTTTTTGGTCCAACCCCAATTCAATTTTGTAGGGCATTCAAGGAATTATTTTCTCTAAAATATTTTAATGAGGTTGAAGGTGCCAATTGTATTAAAGATATTAATACAGTTTTGCTCAATGTAACTCCTGATATGCTAGAAGAATATAAAAATATCGATGTACCTATATTGACAAATAATAGCCCTTTAACAGTTTTCACATGCGACTATAGAAATCTTCCAAGTACGGATGGCAATGCTATAGTTTACATTTCTGGCTATCTATTGAGGAAATGTTTGCTGCAACACTCTTGTAGTGCTTGCACAAATTATAATGATGAAAATACATTACCAAAAGAAGCGGCTGTATTTTTAGAGCATAAAGCATATTCGACTTCTAAAAACTATGGAGGTCTGAATGTACCTCCTAGTAATATTGTAGAATATGTTAAACAACTAGAAATAATCTTTGTTGAAAATTTTAATGAAATTAATTGTTACGAGAACGTTGGAGCGACCCTTAGAAAATTATATGAAAATTTACTATTTACACATCCTTGTAAAGAGTTTCTTCATAAATATTTTTTGAAGCTATATATTAGGCTGCGGATTTATTTTACAATTAAATTTGCGAACCGGGATATAAAAAATAGATATTCTTCGAAGCAATCAATGGAACCTAACATAAAATTAAATATCTTAATCTTTGAAAACCGGCAGGTATATTTTATTTCACAACATTTACTTAAATACAATTTTTTCAATTGAGTTGTTAACGGGCTATTCAATATGAAAGACTTCATAGATTTTAACTAATTTGGTTAAACGCCTTTGGTTTTGGATGGTTCGTGTATCGATTCTCTCAATTTTCGAATGGCGATAATTATTTTTCCCAGTACCCGTATTTTACTGTTAGGTAATTTGGTACTTTTTGATGGCCTCGGATTTGAAGCAACCTGTAATGACCTGTATACATTTTATATTAGAATACCTATTTAAGTTGGCATTGGCAAACATTTTATTGTTAATTTTTATACCTACTAGTCTCATCTGTAGCTTACTACATTATTACTTTTTGATGTAACTTTCATTTTTCCTTTCATTTTTGCTAAGTACCAGTTCTTTTTATAATTATGTTTAGATTCACCAATTAAATATCCTGACGATATTCCCTTTTTTATTTTAACTCCCACTAAGCGGAATAGGTTACAATAACAATTATTGCTAGATGTTTTTAAATCACCCTGGTAAGTGAACGTTTATTCGTTTTTATCGCCAGCGATTTGCATCAACCTCGTATAAGCAACAGCACGTGCACGGCTTCAGGAATTTGGCGCGTTTGTGTAAGCTGGACATGAAAGTTTCGACTGAGAGTGATCCTTCTTGTCTTGTTAATGTTCGTTGATAGGACCCATGTGACAAAATAATGTTGGAAAACAATCAAACAAATTTATTTATATTCTAATCTTCGCAACGTGACAACTCTGTGAACACCCGAATTTCACCAGATGTGGGTTCTTAGGTCAACCCGTACCTTTTCCATGCCTAGGATGGAACTATCTCAAGTTATGAGAAAGGAGAATGTTACAGAACATAATATATAGCCGTTGTATGAAAAAGAGTGAATTCAGATAGTTGTATTAATATAAATATTTTTATTTAATTTAATCCTTTTTGCAGTTACTATAATATGAATGATTCATTCGTGTCTTTATTTTGTTTAATGAATTCATAAACATAAAAGTATACCTGCATTTTCAAGTCTTTTATTTGTATTTAAATAGACAACTTTGTTATCTCTTAAGAACGTGATAAATTTTAATTTATAGTAAGTTTATTCAATATACAATACAAGCATCTTATAATAGTCAGTAGTATCATAAATAACACAAATGTCGATAATTCCAAGACTGATTGTAAAAATTTTCTCGGTTAATAATAATTCATGTCATGATTTGCATACTTATACAAATGAACTAATTATGCCAGAGACAGTATACAAACAATGAAAAGTATTTATCATTGTTGAAATCGATTATTATACCTATGTAGATATGAAAAAAATATGGAATGTCTCAGCGAAATAATTGTATATTAAAAATTTAATAGAAACATTATATTTGAACCTATGTTCAACTTAAAGCTGTGATGCGTTTCGCTAACACAGAACACAGCTCCTGAGATAAATAAAAACAAATATTCAGATAATCTTCTCAACGACCAAATAGATATCAACAATTCTCCCTTATTAAACCTTTTTACCTAGAAAGGTTCTGGTAATATTGTTGTGGGGCGACGACCCAGCACTGTAGTGGAACGCGTTTGATGCGATAATTACAGTCAAGCAAGGTCGGACATGGTTAGTACTTGGATGGGTGATGACCATGCCAGGGAAAACCATCGTTTAGGGCCCGTACAGCCTGCAGCGGACTAGCATATCACAGCTCGCAGACATTATACCAATGAGCACGAGGTATAATGTAGATATGCCGTCTTTCGGAGGAGACGGAAAACCGAGGTTCCGAGTCCATGGATGTTGGGCTCGTTAAAGAACGCTACCTCTGGTTGGAACACTAGTGGGTTCGCCAAAATTTCCGGTTAGGGGTAGAGTGCTCCCGGCGTCGGTGATTAGCCTCAGTCGCAGAAATAGACCGACGTTAAATAACAGAATAAACAAAAAAAATTGTTGTGAATGAATTTCCTGGTAAACTTCTACATCTCCACTCATTTGAGAAAGCAACTGTGTTAGCGAAGCGCGTCCCAACTTTAAGTTGAATATGGTTCATTTACGATAAGTTTGCAATTTTGACATTTGTAGTAACAATTGCAGCCACCGAACAAATCTAAATATCCAAATTGTAAATGGAAAGTTACAATATCAGATAATTTTATCAGAATTTCTTGTGATGGTTTGTCGTTTTCATTCGCATTTTATAGTTTGTTTTTTACTGTGTAAGATATAATCTGTTATTTTCATAACTATTTAAAAGAGAATATCGAACACTGCGTCGCAATGCATGAGTCTTTATCAGGTGGTTGCAAGGATATGGTAGCATCCCTAATATCATATTTTGAGAGATAAAGGTGGACCACGAATTCCTATTACTTCTGTGAGAGATGTAAGTTTTTAATAAATACATTGATACTTGATAACATTTTTCAGTAATACATATGGTTTCAAACTTGGACATTCCCTAAACACCACAGTCACCATTATATGGATATTCTCATACATCGGTATACCTGGAAATGAACTGGCCGATCAGCATGCCAAACCAGCTTCAACTACTGCCACAATTACTGCTCATATCCAAATTTGCAAGGATGTTAAGGCAGAAGCAAAAAGAATCGCTAGACATACGTGGCAAACTCACTGGAGCTCCACCAAGACTTCACTAGTATCCATCCAGCCTATTCTCAACTCACCTCTGTTTATTGAGCCCACTGAACTCTCTAGACAAGAATTATCAATACTTCGGAGACTTCGAATAGGCCACACCAAACTCACGCACAGCTACTTAATGACCTCAAGCAACAGACCTTCCTGTCAAAGCTGCCAGTGCCCACTTACCATTAAACACATCCTGGTAGATTGTCGCCAATTTAGCACAAGAAGACGACAACATAATCTCAAATCCCAGCTGCAAGACATCCTAGGGGTCCCAAACCAAATCGAGCCAACACCGAATTTCTTAAAAAATATATCACTGTATCATAAACTTTAAGGGTAATCTACCAAATTCGACCTTGCACAATTATGCTTTGTATATTTTTTTTGTTTCCCTACGTCCTTACGTTCAAGTTCACATAACGAAAATTTTATTAGAAATATGAAAGCTCCGCAACATGTAGGTAGCCAAGCGGTCCAAGCGGATTTTGGTTCACGTACTACTCTATAAGCTTCGTCAGTACTGAACTGGAGACCGCCGAGACCGGCGAGCGTTGTATCAACAATGGAACGGCACGCGACTACCGAAGCAGAGAGACAATATGGGTCATAGAAGGATAGAAAAGCGAGAGATGGATTTTTATCCGATATTTTAGTGGTAGCAACCGAATTTCAATAAGGAATTGTACGGTCATAAGTAATTTGAGGATTCTGAGATTTTTATATAGTATTCATAAAGCTTCAAATTAGACTTCTTATCAATTAGTTTTTCCATTTAATCCATATTTAATTCTTTACAAGGGCTCAAACTTTGCTTAATATGTGTATTTACCTTATGATTCGTATTTTTTTCAACAAAATTTGGTTAGCATTTCAAAGTTTTTATTCGATGAGAACTTCATTCAACATTAATCTACATGATATATTTTTTCCTTAATTTTCAATACATCCATCACCTCAAAATTCTTTGCCAACAATACTTCGATATTTTGTCAAATCGCTGCCGATAGATTCCCCTTAAATTATGTTTTGTAACTATCTGTATTAATTACTGTTTTTTGTAATCGTCCTGTGCAAGTGGCCATAGTTGCCGAGCACATAAATTGAATAAAAAAAAAACTTGGACATCTTGAAATTTATGTATTTACTCATCAAATTTTCTAATGTCTGCTCTTATTTTCGAGTTGAATGTAATCTTATAGAATAAACAACTTATCAACATAATTTTATGCCAACAGCTGAAAAAAAGTTACAACGTGGCAACCATGTGAAACATCTGTCATGTTTTGTTATTGCAAACTTATCGTAAATGCTGCTTATATAATTAGATTTTAACAATTCAAATTGTTTTATGTATTTTGTCCACGACCACCTAATAATGGGTCAATATTTTACCTCCTAACTAAAGGTATATGGTACCCATATATCAACTGTCGTGAATTATGGTTCATAATACACTGTAGTGTATTATGGTTCATAATTCACGACTAGAGATGGGGGTACAATATGAAATAAACTATTAAATCTGTGTATTTTGTTCAGGAAATTTGGTTCTGACATATATCGTATCTATAAAATATTGTAATTTTTAGTATTGATACTTTTCATAACGATATTTTCTAATATTAAGTATTTTAAAACAATATATTTATAACGGTACGTTGTATTGATACTTTCTACAGTATCGCCCATCTCTATATATGTCAAATTATTTGAAGTAGCTGCCACAACATTTTGAGGTTAGTAATATGCCAAATCGCTACTGACTTTTATTTATTAATAAATAAATTAAGTGTCATGGACAAAGTATAGTATTCTACTCGCAATTTATGGCCATAATTCACTTGGGTGACTTGCGCCCCTCGCCTGCGGCTCGTGACGCAAACGTCACCCATCGTGAATTATGGCTATCATAAATTGCTCGTTTAATAATATACTATTAAAAGACAGTTTTGAATAACTATAATAAACTATTATATTCGGTAGTACATTAACTATGTCTTATTATTCCGTGACAAAAATTTTTTCTCTGTGTACAGAAACTAAATAAAAAAAATCCACCCATAGTCCGTTAAGTCATTCTCTTCCACATAAATCATATGATTTACTGTCATTCCCAGTTGAAGTGCGTTTTTTTAACTACCCAACATCTGAGTCGAGACTTAATTTAACCAGACAGCTTGGTGATTTTTGTCGCGTACGGTTTGCACCGACCGCGTTT
Source organism: Galerucella calmariensis (assembly GCA_910591675.1). Taxonomy (NCBI): domain Eukaryota; kingdom Metazoa; phylum Arthropoda; class Insecta; order Coleoptera; family Chrysomelidae; genus Galerucella; species Galerucella calmariensis. The sequence goes on from CAJUYG010001945.1 coordinate 8,707, forward strand.
ACTTTTTGACTATGTAATTATTTATAATAACCGAACCTGTTGTCGACATTTAGTAGGTAAACAGATAAAGTATTACGACTTAATTTGAAGCGTTACGCTACTTTTACTTTGTTAAGGTATTTGTGGTTATAATAACTATCAAGGTCAATAACTTTTATTGCAGGTACACGAAAAATATACAGCATAAATATTTATGCGACAAAATTATCAATAAAAACATTAAACACAACTATGTATAACTCTTTTATTGTACAAACCGATATGGCTATAAAGGTATATATTAGTATATTAGTTATATCGGGGCTAGTACTAGAGTGCCACCAAGATTTAGCTAAGGCCTCGGCAGATAACAGTATTATCCTGAAGTGGGTTGTAGGGCACGACAGGAGTAAAGGTAATCGCATTGCCGATTCTTTAGCCAGGGAAGCGGCTGGACTAAAAATTTTAGGATCCAGTGACACCTACGTCCTGACGACTTCGACAATTGGGTGTTTTCATGTTTTTTAGAAAATAGAAAAAGTGGTAGTTAATGTACCTATAAATCTTATGGTATCTTCAAAAAAATTTTAAAAAAATTATTTTCAACAAAAAAAGCCATTTGAAATTCAAACGCTAGAAATTCGCGCCAAAACGGGATTTCCCAAGGTTATGTCAGTCTGACGTCACACCGCATATGAACAGTGCAGCGCAGCTGGCAGCAGTATTGTGTTATACCTGATTCGTGCGTGTTGTAATTTTATTTACGTGGTTATAAACGAAAAAGTGCGTAACAATAATAATAATAATAAAAACATAAGTGAATGGCTATGTACGGGTCTCAGAATAAGTGGTGTTTTGTGCCCCGTTGTACAAGCACTTCTAAAAGTACACCAAACAAAACATTTGTTCGTGTGTCTCAAGAGTATGAGCGTGAAAAACGATGGTTTAAAGCAGCAAGACGTGATATGCCCAAATCCAAGAGTGAATTTTTTTGTTGTGAAGACCACTTTAAAGTAAGTTATAGGTAAATTACGTTAGGTTATGTTATCATTAATAAAATGTTTATTTAGCTGGAAGAAGACATGGAAAATTATGTACGTTTTAAATTAATGGGTGGAAAAATAATAATGAAACGGGATGTTGTTCCACATATTTTTGTGTGTCAACCAGATATCTACATCGATTAAAATATGATATACCAATAATAGACATTTTGTCCAAGTATCATTTGAAATTAATATCGATGCCTACTTCAATTTGAAATTTTGATAATTTGGCATTATTGTTTAGAAATTTTCTAGAAGATTCTTAAAAGTTATTAAAACATGTATTCAATTATACAACTTGAAAAAACATACTTAACAATTTACCAACAATATTGATATTATAAGTAAACAAAATATCCTGATATTTTTGTTAGTATTGACTAACATCTTTATTCTTGGAACCTGACAAACCAAATGTTCCTTGTCAATGCTAAAGGTTGGGAGGTAGATTTCAACCTAACATGAGGCAAGTGTAAGTATTATAATATTTAGTTTATTTAACAATTCCTCAAACGTTTTTTTAAACAGCTTTGTTTTTATTTATCGGGGACGTTTACATGTATAATAAAAAGACAATAATTATTCTTTACATTAAATACTTACATTGCTGCTTTTGCACCTCTAATTTCAGCTGAATTAAAACATTCTTCCCTTTTTATGTAATCCATCACCATAAACATATCCACAGAGGGTAAAGCTTTAACAAAGCCTTCGACGGTCATCATAACTATTTAACACTAATCAAAAATACTATTTTTCTAAGCAAACTAAAACTAAACAAATTATAAGATTTCGACTCAATTTCACTCCTACACAAAGCTGAAACAACAAACAACAACGAAAAATCGATATGACGCCAACGAACTGAGACGTATTTATATGCGAAGTGACGTAACGACCAATGAGCGGTCATTTCGAGTTCCGTTTGAATTTCACCGTTTACCTTCTTTTTTTTACCTGAAATATTTGGTGCTGGGTGGGTTAATCGATTTTGTACGACTGTAAAACTTATCTAAGGGTTCATCCCTATGATATTAAATAATATTTTATTTGATTTAAAATATATGGAAAATACCTAATTGCGGAACTAGCCAAACGTTACACCCATGCTCAGTCCCTCAAGAGATGGGATGGAATCAAAGGATTCAGTCTTGCCAGGATTACCCTGGGCGACCCTGGGAATCTGGCGCCGAAGAAATATTTGGCGATGACCAGGAAAAACCTACGTTTAACAGTAGGATTTCTGACTGGCCACTATCAACTAAGGAAACACCTCCATACTATGGGGCTAGTGGACACACCTCTATGCAGGATGTGTGAACAGGAAGATGAAACTGTCAGGCATGTCTTATGCGATTGTCTGGAGTTATCGTCAATAAGAGAGTGTGTGTTCGGTGAGTCTTGGCCTACACCTGCCGATATAAAGGAGATGTCCCCTAGAGACCTGTCCACCTGAATGGATGGACGATGACCTAGGAGGACAACTCCTCGGGAGGAAGTACAATAGGTCACGTGTGGCCTGAGTGCTGTGAGCCTACACTCACCCTTCCTACTCTACAGATACAGAGATGGCTTTAAAGTTCATTGAAAGTCAGTGAAAAATTTAAAAAATAAAAGTTCGAAAAGGACGATTGGGAAAGCTTTGATAAAATTATATTTCTGTTTGAATCAGATTATAGAGAAACAAATAATTCTAACGAAAATCCACGTTAAGCTGTACCCCAAACAAAGTACGTCAAAATTGACCCCGAATACTAAATTATAGAGCTAATGTTTCTTTGGTAACTTCCCGTCTCTTCTGTCCTTAATCTTGCCATAATTGATTTAAAACTCATTGTATTTCCTTAACATATTTTCCTTTCAATTAAAAGATCAAATAAAAATACGTACTTAATAGATGACGTCTAAAACAGTTAGAACTTTCTTTATGTACAGACGCTCACTTCTTTTTGTGTACATAAGCTAAATACTTAAAATAACACTCTTAATTATAAATATTATATGTATCCTTCTGTTAATAAGTTCAGTGGGACATCTCTTCATTGTATTACGTCAATTTTCAAACCGTTACTATTTATAGCTATGAATATGGCATTTGTGTAATAATTTTAGAGATTAACTAATTTAAGCCTAATTATCTTTATCATAAGTCGATTGGAATTTTAGTTTAAAGATGAAAGTACTGTAAAATGTTTTAATCCTCCCATCTACAAATAGAAGAAATAAATCAAGACCACGATCGCACTAGAGGAAAACATTTTCTTTGATCCAAGAATCAGCTGCTCAAACGAGCAATTCCTGCCAGTTAAAATAACCCCCAAGATTGCGATATTAAGCTATTAAAGCGAGAGTAAACGTTTTGCTTCAATACGCAGCATCCTAAAACAACCAAGGCCGGCGTTAGAGCGGGGCAAGCGGGACAAAGATACCCAGGGCCCGAATCGCCTGGTTGGTTTTTTGTGACAATTAAGACACGACATAATTGCATAACGTCCACTTGGGGGAGGGGGGCCTGAAAGCGCTTACCCGGGGCACGAAAACCCTAGCGCCGGCCCTGAAAACAACCACTGTCAGATAAAACTATCACCGCCACCGCGATATCAAGCTACGGCAGCTATTCTACTCTCATTCGTTCAATCATACGTTTGGGTTGGGTCCAACAATTCAGGCACTTGAAATGAATCTTTGTACCATTACCCATGTTATATTCCTACTTCCATTCCAGAAGCTTCGTGTCTTATATATAGGCCACCACTTTACCTGAGGGGATCTTCAGTAGTTGTGATGGTTATATTATTTTCACTCAAAAGTGCTTCTGTTTGAGAAAAAGCAGAGTATGTGAGCAGATGTCTCATAGTAGAGTTCACATTTTCTGTACATAGGTTCACTAGCTTTGCCCATTCTGTGCAGATGCTTCCTCAGGGTACAGTAAGGTCGGTAACTGTCTTAAAATTCCTCTTGCACAGTTTTAACAGCTTGGACGAGAGTTCCTTGTCTAACTTATTCAGTAAAGTCTTAGGATGGAGGTGTCCCTGTGTCAGCCTCCATTTGAGTTGGTGTTCCTTAACCAGCCAGTTCCCTACTTCCTCTCTTATGTAATCCTTTGTGATTCCACAAAACGGTTCCGGACCTGTGAAGGCTCCTTCAGAACATTCTTTAGCTAGCTGGTCTGCCATTTCATTCTCTGGAATTCCGTCATGTGCCGGCACCCATATTAGACACACTTTGTTGTCTTTTGCCAGCATGTTAAGGGATTCCTTACAGCTTTTTACCAGTTTAGACCTAGTTATTTGATGCCATTCTACTCTATCTTGAGCATAGAATTAGATGCCATATCTTTATGCAAGTTTGTTGTTTCAAGATTATTTGACATAAATCATTCTGAAACAATCCCTGCTAAAAGTTACAACTACTCGAGACTAAAATTAGTTGTTCATTTATATGGCCAAGGTCAAACCTTGTTTTTATTTCCTTCCAGATGAATAGATGGCGTTAACAACTATATATTTTGTATGAATACCAGATCATCTGCATTATAGTAGTGAATTCATTTTTACAGTCTTCAGATTTTTGTAGCCAATTATCATGTTATGCTCAGTTCTGTTTCCATAATTAATATAAATAAAAGCAGAAATAAGCTAATATCCTCTTATTTTATCAGTTTCTTCATCAAAATCTCTTCTAATTTCATTCCTGCTACCCTTTTAGTCACCTAGGACTCAATATTCCAAATAATCCAAAAGGAGGGTGTTACGGTTTGAAGGAACTTATAAACTTTCAAAGATTATTTTCCATTATTTTAGTTCAAACTGAGAGAATAGACACTCACCGCTGCTATAAATCAAGTCACGAAAACTGTCTTCAATTATTTATTAACCTCTTACAATATTTACATTGTCAATTATAACAGATGAGGTTGACCTTGAGAAAGGATCTTCTTCTGTTCCAAAATCTTCAAATTAACATAATTGTGCCTACCTTGGTTATGGTTTAGTTGATCAATTGATCACCACTAATTCCTTGTTTTTTTTTGCTTTGGTCGTAAAAAGGCTGGTTTGCCTTGGGCCATGTGATCTCAGTGATTTTCGATTTAAATCGGATTTTTAAAGCCAAAAACTGGAAAAGTAGACAAAGTATTTTGTAAAATATCAAAGGCTGATTCCCACCTTAGTGGATTTATATACTTTACTACCTAGGTACCTGAAAGGCCAAATTTCAACTACGGTAAGTCATCATCGTCAACTATGTTCTCTCTTGCATAGGTTTAACCAACCATGGGTTTTCAGGCCTTCTTTTGTTTTCCCTGACTACTACCCAGAAAACTCTCTCATCCTGCAACCTCCTAGAGACGGTAACTGATGCATGACCTCCTAGATGTGCTCAAGGCATACATACATGGGCATAAACTGCGAAAGACTCTTTTGCTCATACTTGAATAGTATCGCGGAGAAAAAGAACACTTACACCTTGAAGCTGTCTTCCTTAGAAACAAGTAAGATCTAATCTTTACTTTCCTGAAGTAATAAATAGTCCAGTTTGACTTGGTGCGCTTCCTAGACTGTGCCCTTGATGTCTTAACTCTAGCTCAAGCTACCTAACTTATGTGGAATTGTGTAACCCATTGTCTTTTATCCATAAATTTAAATATAAAGATATATCACTTTTGGTTAAGTTGCATGTCTTAGTGCTAGTTTCAATTAATTTCAACCAGACTTTTTCGTCTGCATAATTTAAAAACTGTAAACCAAATAGTACTACTTGGGACTTATATTGTATGGCTCATTACCATTCTTGTTCAATCTATTTTCTTCAACTGTATACAATATCTAATACATACTTGGCATTGAGCTAGAGATTTTTGATAAACCCACACCACTCTCCGATTAGTATTGAAATTAGCAGCATTCGATATCTAATTTAATATTACGGAAAATATAACTCCATTCCCTACCTGTTCCAATTGGGGCAAAAGGGGAGGAATAAATATAACAAGGGTGATCAAGCTAGACCACTGTTGGATGTATCCGAGAAAATTAGATCATACCATTTGAAAGCAACAAATTATCAGCCATGTCCGTAACGTACTCTCCAAAATGGCCGACGCAGGCTAGTAAGCATACAGAAATGTGAAAAAAACAATGTCAGTTGCTATTTAACTCTAATTGCTTCAATGTAAGATTATCTTGAAATATGCGTTTCATTATTAATACAATAATAAGAAAAAACATACTACAATACAAATAAATCATAACTATGAGATAGTAGCTATAATTATTACACGCAGTACACATTAATTGACATAACAACTTTTTTTTCAACCAATTTTATCAATTTTTACGTCTACTATCACCGAACTCTCATTTACAAGAGTTAATAATAAGGTCAATAACATACTTTTATCTAATTATGTGTATCAAACACGGTAATTCCGGAAAGCTTACTAAGTGGGTGACATAACTGGCAATGTTAATAAAAGTTGCATTAATTAGATGCATTTACAACGACCTGTTAAAAATAAAACGTTCAAATCATCCATTTCAACCAACATAAATCCTCATAAAAAATAGCTTGCCAAGTGTAAATTGATGCTACTACATCTAAGATGATTTGTTATAATTAATACTTGATTTTAGCACTCAATAAATTGACAAGAAAAATCGATATTAATTAACTGGATGATGGTAAAATATGTTGAATTAAATATTTCGAGTATATACGGGTATGTTTCAGTTTCTAAAACAGTTATTATTTAATGTAACTCATGACAATATTTACATTGGTCGAAAAAATGCCTCTACACACAAATCAGTCATGTCATTTAATATAACTTGTTCAACCAAAACCTTAGGACACGACTTTTTTGAAAAATTTCAACAGTGTTTTCTATAGACTCCGTTTCACATAAGAAGAATCCACTTGAAGTTTGCCAACTGTCTTGCGCAGAAACCAAAATCAGTCTTGTTTATCTATGTCGCCTATGACGACCGTTTCATACCATGCATTGGCGTAACAAATAAACATCGCCAATCATTAATTGAAAATATAAACATTTTAACGTCACCAAGTATCGAATGTGAAACCACAGAGTACACCATCTAACAAGAGGCGAAAGAAAGTAGTTTTCGTGATCGCAAATTTGTGTGCACATGCGTGAATTAATTAGTTTAACTGTCAATGTCAAGTCGACCCTTCCGTTCATTCCCCTCAGTTCACCTTATATTATTTTAAGATTAGGTTAAAAATGAGCCATTTCTCATTACACACATGAGATGAATAATAAGGTGTTCTCATGTTAGTAGTTGAATAATATATTAAAGTATAAGTGGATATTATGGTCTTTAAAACACGCGCGATTTTTGGAGCACGACGGTGATGCCGGAGTGCTCGAAATAGAGTGTTTTAAAGACCAGTGATCCACGAATAATTTACGCTATTTTTTTTATTGGTGCACTTTGAAATTATAAATACTGGTCTATAACTACTACAACAAGAAATGAAAATCATAGATGGAAATAAGAACTAAATGTCGAATGGTTGAATTCGTGATGTATATGGTGTATACCTTGCGTTGTCATGGAGATGAGAAAAGCTTAAACTAATTTGTATTTTGATGGAATGTCAACCTTATTGAGTTCTATGAATGTCAATAGTATTAATTTAAATACCATTTCCTAAGATTTGAAAAATCGAAATATTAATATTTCAAACAATACCAACGGCACTTTCCTTTTTAATTTATAAATTTGACATTGCTAAATATTGTTCGAATAAAAGTTTTGATGTTACAAACTACTGTCAGATCAATAATAAAAAAATTGTCATTTAGACATAATTTAGACTTCGTTTCTCGAGTTGTTGATGTTGCCACGGTAACTTTAAAGCACGCGCGTGTCTTAAAGTTCGATTTAAACACGCTGAGGCGTGCTTTAAATTGGTAAAATGTTTCACCAATAAAAAAAAAAATTCTATACACCTTATTGGGAGGGATGTTCATCAACACTACTATTTTTCTTAGTGTAGTGTTACTTTTCTCAGTGTATCAAGTAGTTCATATGTCAATGCCTAGACGTATTTCCGCTCAATATCGTGTAAGTCCGACTTCAAGGGAACCGACAAAACTTTCGTCTCTTGTTAGATGGTGTACTCTGTGGTGAAACTATCTCGAAAAGTTTTGAATAATGCCCAAATATGTTTTATTTAAACCATACATAAAATGTGGAAATGTTACGCTACTGATTTGAAGTCGAATGTCAATTTTACCATATTATGACGCTGGTTTTGACAACAAGTTTGCGCATACGATTGCAGCTTCAAGTGCGGGTGCGGCTTCATCTTACGTGAAACGGAGTCTATCTTGCTTTTAAATGATGAGGTGCGATTTGAATTTAAGTTGGCATTTCTGCTGCCTAGTGATTGGTCAGATAGTCAGATCACCACCCGTTTCACCTTTGATACAATAGAGTAGAACATGAATCAATTTTGTGCTTATTTACAAAAAAATATTTTTCCTACGATCACATAGGAAAGTGACATATATCGCACTGTCTAGCTCTATGGAAAGTAAAGTGGCCTTTATTCATACGTGTACGGATAAAAAAGCTGTCAAATGAATTTTTATTAAGATTGACCACTGGCAAGCTGTCAAATATATAATTTTTAATTAGACTTACCTATAGGTAATATCTAAATTTGGAACGATCTATTTGAAAAGTGAAATTTTTGTCATTATCTTGATTAAAAAAAATTTAGGGCGCGGTCAAGGATCGAACCGGCGTACTCTTCGTCAAAAGTCCGATGATGTACCAACTAATCCAAATCACCTGTTATAATAGTAGGAAAATGTAATCATCTTGAAAGGTGTTCATGATAAGTATGATGAACAATAATTATTTCACTTTCAATTTCTATAATTATCCAACCAATTAATAATTGTAAGAACCTACCTATAATATATAGTTAAACTACTTGAATTTTTGTCACTATTGATAGTTATTGTTAATTTTGAAATCAATTATGATGACTTTAATTGTAACATTTTGTGTATTAATATGTCAGATGTTGATTACAGATTATTTGGTGAAATTATTACTCGTGTGAAAATGTCACTTTCCGCACACGTTATGTACTATACTATATTCCCTCAAACTTCACAAATATGTTTTTCTGTTTGCTGTTTTTTTAACAAACTCATATTCCAACCAGGTCAACTGCTATTTTCATTATTTAATAAACAGTATCTATAGACCGTGCTTTTTTTCTTGTTTATAATGTAAGCATTTCGAAATAAAAGCTTATTTTTGATCATATTTACCCCTATAAAGTTAGCAGAGCCACTCGCAAATAAATCGATGAAACCTATTCCAATAATTGTCGAATAATTGTTGAGAATTTGCCGTGAACGTAAAAAATTTGTCGCGCTCCTAGTTTTTTTTATAGGGGGTGGCTCTGCTAACTAATATTAAGTTAGCAGTGCCACCCATAGATAAATATCAAAAAGCATCAAAATTGTTACGAATAATTGTCGAGTAATTGTCGAAATCCATTCCTTCTAGCATATATATACCTTTTTCTTGGAAATTCCTGGTTTTTGGAAAAATTTCGTATTTTTGGCAACAACGCATAAGTATAATGACATTTTACGTGTTTTCCATATCATTATTGACGAATATAAAGTTTTTTTAAGCAGCATCCAGAAGCAAAAAAACTATGTTTCAAAGCGCGACAAATTTTTTACGTTCACGACAAATTCTCGACAATTATTCGACAATTATTGGAATAGGTTTCATCGATTTATATGCAAGTGGCTCTGCTAACTTTATAGGGGTATCATATTTTTTTATCACAGTACAATATCATGGTATTGTTTGATATCAAAACTTTTGTTTACTTTTCGTTGGTGCTATACCTAAGCCTCAAGTGTTATAAAAGAATTATTTAAACATATAGGTAATTGAATTGCATTTTCTATATAGGTACTTATTTATCCTAAAGTTTGGCACAAACTGGGTTTTCCAACTAAAACTGTGGAAAAAAATTAAAAATTTCACTGACCGTTAGTCATCAAATAACTCAAACGCTATTGTCATAAAAATGTCAACGCATGCGCTCAACAGTTTATTTAATTGTTAATACTCGTTTCGAGAAGTAAAAGATGATCTTAATTTAATTAACAGATAAGAGTATAAAGGACTAATGGTATTTTCGTGTAGCTGCTAATTAAATTTTCATTACACTTGAAACATTATCTTCAATTCATTCTTCAATTTAAATATAATACAATAGTTTGACGTTCATCTACCCCAAAATTGATATTATAATAAATTCCCCAATAAATATTATTTAACACCAGACCGAGTAAGCTCACAAGAATAAAAAAAATCATATTTATATCCTTCGGCATTTGAATAACCTGCTGGCGATGTCACTGACAGCCAGGCTATGCTTAAAGCTATCAACAATCCAAGAACTAGGTCTAAACTGGTAAAAAACTGTAAAGAATCCCTTAACATGTTGGCAAAAGACAACAAAGTCTCTCTAATATGGGTGCTGGCACATGAGGGGATTACAGGAAATGAAATGGCAGACCAGTTGCTAAAGATGGTTCTTAAGGAACCTTCACAGGTCCGGAAACGTTTTGTGGAATCACAAAGGATTACATAAGAGAACTGGCTAGTTAATACAAATATTCTACTAAAATATCTTAGAATTTGAATTAAAATAATACATTCATTTACAAGCAAGTAATTTACGTGAAATTTTGAATAAAATTAACCCTAGTTAACAAAGCCGTCTACCGGTATTTGATTATGCGCCCTTTCGACAACTCCATCGAATGTCAAGGTTACGAACTCACCTAAAATGAATAACCATGATGCCGTCCTTTAATCCTTTGACATCCTTTTCTCATGCGCACAATTCCAAATATTCACTCAGTCCAACATGCCGGCACCTTCCTCGGTATCCTCGCGACGCCGACGTCTTTCGCTCCTTTTTCTCGTCTCGTAGCCGTATAGCACGTGCACCACGTGTAGAAACGCTCACGCGACAAACTTTCACAGACTCGTCGTTCGCTTGCCGAAATCGAACTGCATGAAATTTCTACTTCTAACTTCTACTCTGCTGCTGTTGAGTGTGGCATGTCATGCCCCAGACCAAGCCGGTATCATATCGGTCATCTTCGGTCGCATAATATATATATTTTTTGTAAATAAAAATAAATGGCCACAAAAATTTAAGTAAATCAAAGTTATTGATTCAACCTTTATTTCGTGTAATCTGCCCGCAATTAATTAAAGTCAATTTAACTTTAAATTGCAGTTAATTTATAGACTTATACAAATTAATAAAGATATATACATTGCGTGTATAAAGTTTCGTAAAAATTCATTATCTTCTAAATAAATAATAATACGGAGAAATCCTAAAGTATGGCGAATTTTGCGCGACGGCCGGATTGCATCCCGCTAAGAGCAGGTAGAATTTTTACCATCCGAGTTGCATCCCACGACCATCCGAATTGCATCCCATTAACCAATTTTATTTTAGCAGCAAAACTAATGTATGTTCTGATAATAACCAACAGCGTTGTCACGTTTACTTAATACTAAATAATACTTAATCAATTGTAACATTCAAAATGTTTATTGACACATAAACAAATGTTTACTTAATACTAAATAATACTTAATCAATTGTAACATTCAAAATGTTTATTGACACATAAACAAATGTTTACTTAATACTAAATACTAATGGGGTATTAAGTAGAGATTAAGTTTGATGGTTGCATTTAAAAAGGGCTGACGCTTATACTTTACCAGTAGTTCAAAATTCTGATTCGTTTCGCAAAGATCGTAGTAACATTTTGTAGTTATATATTGTGTGATTTTGGTGAAAATATGGAGATCAATACGGTTTTAAGTGAAAAGGGTAAAGTTTTAATTGTTATTCAGGGGTATACATTCTGTTTTCAAAAAATGTTAGGTAAAGATACGGTGAAGAGGTGGCAATGTACAAAACGAAATTGTAAAGCTTTTCTTAAAACAAATTGTGTAAGTGATGAATTAATTGAATCGGTGTTAAATCACAACCACGAGAAAGTGCCAGCGGAAATTTTAAACAGACAAAACATTAGTAACTCTGTTAAATGTGCTGCTGTAAGTGACATGTGTGAAAAGCCAATGAAATTAATTCGGAATGAAATAAAAAATAGGGAGATAGATACTATAACAACTAAGGATGTGGAATGAATTCGTAAAAACATTCATAGTGCAAGATCGTCAAATGGTTTAATACAGGTTCCAAAAAGCGTAACAGAATTTCACAATTCAATTGAAGTAGTCCCCATCGTGACCAATAAAAATGAAAATTTCTTGTTGAGAAACGATAAAGAAAATAACATCATTCTATTTTCTTGTCAAACCAACCTTAATTTATTGTCTTCTTCTTCAGATCTTTACGTGGATGGTACGTTTCAGTATTGTCCAAAATATTTTCTACAATTGTTTACCATTCATGCTTTAAAAGATAATACCTATATTCCCCTAGTTTTCTGTTTACTTCCTAACAAACTCTCTTTCACATATTCTCTTGTTTTTCAATACTTAAAAGAAGAGTGCTTAAATCTAAATATTCCTTTAGCCCCTAAAACCATAACCGCAGATTTTGAAATTGCAATTCATAAAGCAATTTCAGAAACTTTTCCTTTGGCATCTATCCGTGGCTGTAAATTTCATTTGGGACAATCCTGGTATAGAAAAATTCAAGCGGTTGGCTTATCAGTTCCGTATCAAAATAAGTCAGGCCAATATGACGAAATTTCGAAGTACTTGACATACATCTTTGGTTTATCTTTTCTTGACCCTAAAGATGTTGGAGAAGTTTACGCTTTTGACTTGGCTGCAATCCAGCCGGAAAATGACAAACTAAGTGAATTTTGCGACTATCTTGTCGAAAATTATATAGAAGACAACGCGACATTTCCGCCACATATTTGGGCTGAACATTCAGAAACTCTTCAACGAACAACAAATGCTTGTGAATCTTTTCACTCCAGGTATAATAAATCCTTTTACTGTGCTCATCCAAACATAAATGTATTTTTAGATGTACTTTTGCAGTTTCAGATCGACACATACATAAAAATTAATAGTGTACACCTTATACCAAAAGTTCACACCAATGTATTAAAAAAACGAGATTTTATTAAAATGAAAATTAAAGAGCTAGAAGAAAATATAATTACAAAGTTTGAGTTTGTTAAAACAGTTTCGTATAGGTGTAAACCTAAGGTTTAGGGTATTTTTAGTTATTATTGTACCTTTATGTATGTTATGAAAGATTGAACCTCTTAACCTATAATCTACATAAAAAAATGTTAAGTGCAAAAGTTTATTTTATTTATGTTAACTAGATATTTTACGTTTAATACATTTTTATCCTTTTTATGTGTATCTTTTTATTTAAATTGATTTATTTCCAAATATATAAAATACAAATAATTACCTAAACTTTTAATCGGTACATTGATTTTTAAACTATATTTCAAGAATTTTAGCACAAATTGGCAACGTTGTGGCGCAGTTTACCTGAAATGGTGTTATTAATTAGTAAATACCTTTTTTCGAGGTGGGATGCAATTCGGATGTGACCTTTTCTTGGCCAGGTAAAAGTTGAATTTTTGGGATGCAATTCGGATCTCGCCGAATTTTGTATATTATTGACTATTTTCTAAATAGTAATCTAGTATATCTTTAACGAAACACCCCCCTTTTTTCAATTTACTGATGTATCACAAGCAATGAGGTAAAAGAAAGAGAAGAGAACATAACAGTTTAAAGAATTATCGACCAAAGTGTCTTCTGAATATGGCTGACTTCCGTTGAAGCGTAAACAAACCAGAGGCGTACATTAAATTATTCAACTAGGGGAAACAAAAAACTCTCCTATGCATCTTTTGATGGTGGTATATATTGGATAAAAGGACTCTCCAAACGCTATTGTACAACTCAATATCAACTTAAATTTATACTAATACTCATAAATAACCTTTCTAATACTGAAAATCACTATTTTGACTAATGTCACTAATGTGGCTTCTCAATATGGCGACTTCCGTCGAAAGTTGGTTAAATCACTACCACGCTTAACTTCACTCCTTTTTCTTTTACCTCGTTGATCACAAGTTTGTTCAATTTGTGTGACCTCCTCCTGTCAAAATGACCTATCGTAATTTAGGGATACCTCTAATGTATATCAGATAAAGTACTGTTACGAACTCAGTCATTCAGAAGCCGGTCCTGTCGCAAACTATGAATGCGACCTTTCAAGAAAGATTCTCCAACAAATAATGTTCGAGACTGTTGTCGAACAGCGTAGAAGGCGGTGAATTCAAGAAAGTTCTAGAGATTCGGGGGACTATATATACGCGGATTTTCGAGTGAGTCGAGGAGTTGTTCAGTATACAGTGAATCGGTAAACAGTTTCAGTATACAGTGAGTGAACAGAAGTAAATATAAATAGTGTTGAAGATAAATTGGGACAATTATTATACCGAGTGTAGATAAATTAGTAGACATTAAGTGGTGTGTATATAAATTAACTTTATCATAGTGTGTAAGTGTTTCTTCAATAAATCAATAGTAATTAGCCATAGTGAGCGTATAATTTTATCCCACGGTAAAAACTGTTTAAATAAATAAGAAAAACATCACATTGGTGTCAGGTGTGGGGTAATATAAATAAATAATTACGTAAAAATGGCTAAGAGACTATGTGACCTGAAAGTGACGGAACTAAAAGCAGAATTAGAAAATCGCGAGCTGGAAACGTCCGAAAAGAAGAGTGAATTAGTCGAAAGACTGAAAATAGCACTGAAAGTGAAGACTTGGATCCAGAAACATTCTTATTCAATGACGAGTCCTCCACCATAATCTCGTCAATATCTGCTAATATGGATGAGAAGATTTCTACCATGAAAAATGATATTTCTACTATGAAGGACGACATTTCTGCTAATATGGACGAGAAGATTTCTACCATGAGGAACGACATTTCTGCTAACATTTCCTCCATGGACGAGAAAATTTCTACCATGAAAAATGATATTTCTACTATGAAAGACGATATTTCTGCTGATATTTTGTCAATGAAAAATGACATTGCCGCTGAAGTTGAAAATAAAATTTCGTCCCTAAAATCAGATATTGAGAATCAAATGACAATAATGGATGAGAAAATCCAGGAGTTAGAGAGAAAAATGGCAAATTCAGGAACACAAGACATGTCAGCAGAAGAAAAGAAGATCGAGCAAATAAAACCCTGCAAGCCAGAAACACTGCCCAAGATAGAAGATATTGGCAGTTTTGCTCGAGTCAAGGTTCGACGGAAAGATGTCGTGGACCAACTATGTAAAACAATTTGAAGCAGCCGCTAGAGCGAATAATTGGTCAGACAGGGAGAAGGCAGTGAACTTGACCATCGCGCTTCATGGAGATGCCTTGGATGTGCTTCAGACGATACGTCTTGAAGAAACGGATGACTTTGGGCAGCTGAAGAAGAGGTTGGTCATGCGATATGGTCACGAACATCTAGAACACTTGTACCAATCTCAGATGAAGAATCGAAGGCAGAGACGTGATGAAACCCTTCAAGAGTATGAAGTGGATATTGCCCGACTAGTCCAATTTGCTTATCCATCAGCACCAGAAAACATGATGCAATGTCTAGGCATCCAGGCCTTTATTGATGGCTTACGTGACCCTGATATGCAGAGGACGCTTCGTTTAGCCCATCCCAAAACATTGGTCGATGCATTGACTGCTGCTCTTGAATACGAAGCAACCACGAAGGCGTCAGGATATAACAAAGTTAGGACCGTTCAAGAAGAGGGTGACGAAAATAAATTTGACCAGTTAGTAAACTTAATAAAAAGCATGGTAGAACGAAAACCGAGGAAGATTAGATGCTGGAATTGTGGCGAGCTAGGACATGTACGCAGCTCGTGTAAGCGCCCTAGAACTCCAGCAAACCAAGAGCCACAGTCCCAGGAAAACTAGAATGGTTCGGACACGAGGGGGCAGCACCGACCCAGGATCGTTCCAAAGACCCTCTCATACTGATAGCCTCTCTCAGATGCCGTAATGACAGTGTATATGTGGATGGCGAAGTTAATGGCAGGAAATATACTCTACTAGTGGATACTGGAGCAACTATAACCATTATACGGCCAGAGATAATAAAATCTAAGAAGCTCCTACCAACGAGGCTGCGACTCCGGACCGCAACAGGGGAGAGTGCCAATGTTCATGGAGAGACGCAAATCCAATTGGGAATTGGTGAAGAAAAATTCACTCATACGGTAATCGTAGCTGACATCGAAGAAAACGTGATTCTGGGAATGGACGTAATGAATTTACATGGTTTCCAGTTGGAACAGAACCATCAAGGTGGGTTCCGAAGAAGTATTCCTTCATCCACATGAAAGCAGAACGGTGTTGGCAGCTGTACAGGAAGATACTGTTCTTCCTGGAAGAAGGTACACCGGTTATGATGGAACCTTGGAACCACGACGAAGAGGTTGGTGGTAAAGGAGTGCTAATTGGAAAAGGACTGGTTACGTCAGCGGAGGAGATCCCAGTACGTGCTATAAACGTGAAAGATTACCCAATTACCCTCAAGAAGGAAACCAAAATTGGATGTTGCATACCGGTGACGTCTGTAGTTCGTCAAACAACGACAACCGACAATTCTAATGACAGATTCGAACAGATGTTGTCAATAGCTGGCCAATCCTTGAATCGAGCTGAGAAAAGGAAAATGAGAGAATTCCTCTTGCAGTATCGAGACCTATTCGAGGGAAGACTGGTAGAACATCAGCCATCAAACACAAAATCGATACTGGTAATGCCAAGCCAATTAAACAATCAGCGAAGAGAGAGGAACCTGAAAGAATAATTCAAGAGATGGAGAAAGAAAAAGTAATAGAACCATCTACTAATCCATGAGTGTCTCCAGTAGTGCTCGTCAAGAAAAGGATGGAACTACCAGATTCTGTGTGGACTATCGCCAGCTGAATAACGTGACGAAAAAGGACAGCTATCCTCTGCCTCGGATCGACGATACGCTGGACACTTTGGCTGGCAGTGAAATGTTTTCCACCTTGGATCTGAAGTCCGGTTATTGGCAAGTAAAAAGGGACCCAGCAGACAAAGAAAAAACCGCTTTGACTACCGGATCCGGATTATGGCAGTTCAACGTCATGCCCTTCGGGCTCTGTAATGCACCCGCGACATTTGAAAGACTAATGGAAAATGTATTGAGAGGGTTATCTTGGAAAACTTGCCTGGTCTATTTCTACTAGGGAAGACATTCGAGGAACACCTGAAGAATTTGCAAGACGTATTCAAACGATTTCAAGCTGCTCAGCTTATGTTAAACCCGAAGAAATGTCAGTTATTCCAAAACCGAGTCAATTATCTGGGTCATATTGTGAGTAACGAAGGAGTGGCAGTAAACCAAGAGAAAATTGCTTCCATTAAGCAATGGCCGCAACCAACCGACAAACATCAAGTCAGGAGTTTTCTTGGACTTTGCACATACTATCGAAGGTTCATAAGGAAGTTTGGAGATATTGCCAAGCCACTAACTCGACTCACAGAAGAAACAAGAACTTTTCATTGGGATGAAGTCTGTCAAACTGCTTTTGAAACCCTCAAGAGACATTTAACCACGGCACCGATACTAGGATATCCGTTACCAGAAGGAGACTTCATTCTTGACACTGATGCAAGCAACATAGGAATTGGAGGAGTACTCTCACAGATCCAAGGAGACCAAGAAAGAGTGCTGGGATATTTCAGTAAAGTCCTCTCCAAACCAGAACGGAACTACTGCGTCACGAGAAGAGAACTTTTGGTGGTAGTGAAGTCTGTGGAACACTTCTATCAGTATTTCTCTATGGAAAGAAATTTTTAATTCGGACTGATCATGCAGCATTCAAGTGGTTGATGCAGTTCAAAAACCCCGAGGGCCAGATCGCTAGATGGATCGAACGACTCCAAGAATACGATTTCAACATCGAACATCGGGCTGATGTTAGTCACCGAAATGCCGACTCCCTGTCTAGACGACCGTGCCAACCAGACTGTTCCCACTGCAACAAGGTGGAATCTAAGGAAGCGGCAGTTTCAAGAACTACAGTAAGCAATGAAGAATGGTCACTCACCAAGATTAGAGAAGATCAAGATAATGATCCACACCTTAAGATGATCCGGCAATGGAAGCAAGAAAATCGGCGACCTACCTGGCAAGAAGTGTCAAGATTTTCACCAACACTGAAGGCATATTGGGCTCAGTGGAACCTTGTCCTGGAAAAAGGCCTGTTGAAACGAGTCCTTGAAAACGATGATGGTTCCGAAAATAGACGACAAATAGTTATCCCAAGATCGAGAGTAGCCGAGGTACTGAGGATTCTACACGACAGTCCATCAGGAGGTCATCTGGGAGTGAAGAAAACCCTTCAGCGAGTCCGTGAAAGGTTTTATTGGATGAACAGCTCCGACTAAGTGAAGGACTGGTGTAAGAAGTGTACGAATTGTGCTACAAGTAATGGACCACATCGCAAGAGAAAGGCTCCCATGAAACAATACAATGCTGGAAGCCCATTGGAAAGGATTGCATTGAATATCGCAGGACCATTTCCGACGACAGAAAATGGTGGTAAATACATTCTGGTTGTGATGGATTATTTTACCAAATGGGTAGAAGTTTACGCGATTCCAAACCAAGAGGCCACAACGGTCGCGGATGTATTGGTAAAAGAATTTATTAGCCGATTTGGAGTGCCCTTGGAAGTTCACAGCGATCAGGGAAGGAATTTCGAAAGCCATGTATTCCAGGAAATTTGTGAGAAGCTGGGAATGAAGAAGACCAGGACAACGGCGTTGCATCCACAGTCAGACGGAATGGTCGAAAGAATGAACAGGACCATAGGAAAATACATGTCCAAAGTAGTTTCCAGTCCCCAGAATGATTGGGACCAGTACCTTTCCCTATTTGCATTGGCGTATCGATCTGCCATCAATGAGTCCACAAGTGAAACCTGCAAAATCCTATTTGGACGCGAAATGAGACTTCTTTGTGACCTGGAATTTTGTTGTCGTCCTGGAGAAGATCTAGCGGGAGAAGACTACGTGATCCAGTTGAGAAAAAGGATGGACGATGTACACGAATTGGTTCGAACGAATAACCAAGTTGCCAGCGACAGAATGAAAAAACGGTACGACACACAGGCTACAGAAGGCAGTTTCAAGGAAGGGGACAAAGTATGGTTACACAACCCGACGAGGAGAAAGGGCTTTTTTCCAAAACTACAAAAATCTTGGGAGGGTCCATACTTAATCAAGAAGAAGATCAACGACGGCATCTATCGCATAAGTAAGATTCCCAATGGAAAACCGAAAGTAGTCCACCAAAATCGACTAGCGCCATTCGAAAGAGACCATGACAAAGAAGAAGGAGTCAACCATATCCGGGAAGATCCTGACCCTGTTTCGAAGAATTTATGGGCGCATATGGAGGTACCGGTAAAGCTAGATTTGGAGTTACTACAGAGCAACGACAATATTTGTTCACGCTCCCGGAAGACTATTCACTGGCACATAACATCCCAGCCAATACCAAAAATGCACGAGGTTTAGCGTTCGTCTTTCGAAAGAAGTTTGGACAATCAGAAAAACTCCCAGAACAGATTCCAACCCCTGGCAAGACACTGAAATTCAAACACAATTTACGATACATCTTCTATCTGGTAACGAATTTCAAGATCGATCCACCTACCAGAATGTGTGGGAAGCGCTACGAAGTCTTCAAGACCACGTCCTGGAATCCAACGTGAAGAAACTAGCGATGCCTGAGATAGATAGCAACCAGTTGGATTGGCGAGTCATTAGGAATATGGTGGAAGTGATCTTCGAAGATACCGATGTCCACATTTTAATCTGCAGCTATTCCCCACGTAATCAGTATCCGATGAAAACAGTACCCTGTTATTTCCATACGACCGGAAAGTGCAGGAATGGATCCAGTTGCCGATTTAAACATCCAGTCCCGGCTACAGAAGAGTTCCAGGAGGAACTTACTATTAAGGAGGGGGCAATGTTACGGACTCAGTCATTCAGAAGCCGGTCCTGTCGCAAACTATGAATGCGACCTTTCTAGAAAGGTTCTCCAACAGGTAATGTTCTCGAACAGCGTAGAAGGTCTAGAGATTCGAGAGACTATATATACGCGGGTTTTCGAGTGAGTCGAGAAGTTGTTCAGTATACAGTGAATCGGTAAACAGTTTCAGTATACAGTGAGTGAACAGAAGTGAATATAAATAGTGTTGAAGATAAATTAGGACAATTATTATACCGAGTGTAGATAAATTAGTAGACATTTAGTAGTGTGTATATAAATTATGTTTATCATAGTGTGTTTCCTCAATAAATCGATAGTAATCAGCCATAGTGAGCGTATAATTTTATCCCACGGTAAAAACTGTTTAAATAAATAAGAAAAACATTACAGTACTAAACCTAATAAACTGCATTGTGGTAATCCTGCTTTTTCTTCTTTAAGTTTTTTCCACTTCTAGCTGTGAAGTTGACAATGATTGCTTGTTCTAGCCAACTGAGAAGTTGAATTTCTCTTTAAGTGGTTCATAATCTTTTCTATTATCAAAAGTAGTACCACGAGAGCTTCAAATTTTATCGATAATTTTTTATTTTCCACGAAAACTTGTTTATTTGGCAAAAATATGAAAACAAACCGATTGATAAAATCACGAGTCCGCTAGGACGAGGGATTTTATCTGAATTCGGTTTGTTTCAATGTTTTTGCATCAAACAAGTTTGAGTGATGAAAATTAAAAATTATGTGATGAAATTTGGAGAACGAGTTGTATTTGAGAAGATTATTTTTTTCAACAATTCAAAATTTTGTATTAAATATTCAATATTCTCTTGGGCGATGGCACTGAATCGGTTTGTGTTCATATTTCAGTAAACTTCGAAGTACTTCTAGTTGTCAATTGTGACAAATTCCAAGTAAACTTTTTTCGTTCCAATGTAAACAAGGTATTATCGAGGAGGAAGCAGAATTATCAGTATAATACCGTTTGATTGGCTAGACTTATGTTTTGCTATTGGTTAAAACCACCAAAATGTCAGATTTTGACAAGTGAAAAAAATAATCAACCTAGATCAATAATAATGGACAAATTCAAATATTTTAGGAATTCAGGAATAGTAGTTCAACAAAAACTTGTGCAACATAATTTTGTATACCCAGGAGACTGTCTTTAACATATTTGTTGCTTAAAATTACCTATCAAGGTGAAAATATTTGAATAAAAACGCCATTAGTTTAAAATTCGCGCTCAACCAAAAATGATTGATGACATAACGAGTACGTTCATAATATATCAACAACTGACAGTATACAGTCAGACGACGGGATAAACCCTTCTCGAGGTGCGTTTGTGAATTATTTATATTTTTGGTCTTTAATTTGGATAGTAGTGGGAAAATATGTATATGTTATAGGCAATGTGTATAATGCAGGCATTCTATACAATACCTAGGAGTCGTTCAGGCAATGTATGAAATGATATTCAATAGTTCAACTATTTTACACTTTACCTAGGAAATGTATAGAATACCTAGGCATTATATAGAATGCCGGTTGAAGTATAGGGAATGTAGGTATGTAATCGATTTTTCATAATCGATTTTACATAAAAAAAAACAGTTTTCGAATTAGTACTTTAAATAAACGGTTGGTAACATAATTATAATTTGAAAGGAAATAAAATCTTAGGTAACATCTTTGAACGAACTAAAATAAAGTAATATTAAAATTGCAATCCAGTAACCTTGTAGGTACCTACTCAATAACAAAAAGAAATATTTTCTTAAGTATTTTCACAAGTGCAGTAATCGACACAAAGCAATGACATATTATTAAAAGTTTTATCATACCTACTAGAGTTCAAAATCAACATTATTAAACTTTAACTCAAACATTACTCTGAATAAATAGAAATTAAGAATCTTCTAATAACATCATTATAATTTGAAATGAAATAAAATCTTAGGTAACATCATGCAAATTGTCTCACCAAACTCTTCCTTTAAGACATATTTTTTTTAAGATTCAAAGTTTTTAATTTCAATAGTAAAACATCTTCTTGTAAGTAGATAAGTATATTAAAAGCAGTTACTTATTCTTGTGACACTTTGAAGTACACAGCAATTTATTCTTAAAGCATGAAAACTTTTTGGTTTCACAGTTTACTTTGCAAGTTCATTTGAAAAATCCCTGACCTGTTCACACCCCGCGATTGAGTCTCCTTTCCGTGGTCGTTCGTTATACACATTGCCTGATGCGCTTCTGGCATTTTATACAATACCTAGGCAATGTATGAAATGAATCGTATTATACAAATATGCCTGAACGTTTTTGGCAATGTATATAATGCCTAGGCATTCTATACAATGCCGGATTATACAGATTGCCAATAACATATATACACAATAGTGGTGAAGACATTTACAATCCTTGCACCTTATTCCGCTCGGGGCAAAGCCCCACGCAAAATAATTTTGGTGCTCGGTCAATAATAATAGTCTTCACCACCTTGGTGTATAATATACTATTTACTGCTTTATTCTGAAAGTTTTATTCGTAATACAGAGTGTGAAATTATATTTTAAGCGTAATTTCAAAAGAGTATTTTATTTATTAAACATTTTATAATAATTCAGGTATAATTAGCGTCAACACCGTCTCTCAAACGTATACTATACGGAACATTATGGATAGAATTGTCATTATTTACCATCTTCTCATCCAATATTTGCCTCACCAGTAATTTTCTATACAGTTTAAACCTTTGCTCTTTGATGAAAAAATCAAACACTCCTTTAGTATCTGGGATGTGGTTGCTTAAGAATTGCTTGATTCTAAAAACATTTAAACGACTTCAAAGGTAGTATTTCGAATTGATAAATTGTAATATAACTCCTTACATAGTCCATACGTTGTCAGCGTTGTTTCTCATTACGAAATACCGTGGTATCAACAAACAGGTAACGGGAGTTAGGGCCACTACTCTTCTCCTGTCCATTTTCTCTCCAACATTGAAGCAGGCCCCTACGTGCATTTCACAAAGCTGGATAAAATGAGTTTCCAACTTAAAGTCTTTATAGCTCACTTCTAAAGTGAACAAAATACATTTTATAATGTGTAGTTTGACTTTGACAATATTATATATCATAAATTGAAGCAAGTGCAGATCGTTGGCAAATATTTTTAAATACCCAGATACAATTTTGCTCCAACTGTGTTAGTTTGTCAGATCAAGGCTGATAAAGGTAGAGGAATACACATTATTTTGCGTATCTTCATGGGGGGTAGAAATAAAAAATTATAATTATTTTTATGGGGTGGTCTTTGAAAAAATTTGAAATAACTAAGCAGTCCAATCAAGGAGGTGAATTGTAGGCTGCTTAATTCGAAAATAATAGCAGCCACTTCTGTATTTGTAGAGTAGGGAGGGTGAGTGAAGGCTCACAGCACTTGGGCCACATTGTATATCCTCCCGAGGAGTAGGTCATCGTCCATCCTGTCCTTTCTAGGAAGGTGGACAGGTCCTTTATAGTGTAGTGCAGGTGTAGGCCAAGACTCAACGAACAGACACTCTCTTATTTACGATAACTCCGGACACTCGCATGCCTGACAGTTTCATCTTCCTGTTCACACATCCTGCATAGAGGTGTGTCCACTAACCCAATAGTATCGAGGTGTTTCCTTAGTTGACAGTGGCCAGTAGGTAGGTAGGTTTTTCCTGGTTATCGCCAAATATTTCTTCGGCGCCAGTTTCCCAAGACAAGACTGCATCCTTTGATTTTATCCCATCTCTCAAGGGATCAAAGTGGTTAGGCCGTAGGTGTCACTGAGCCCCAAAATTTGTAGTCCAGCCGCTTCCCTGGCTGAAGAATCGGCAATGCGATTTCCTTTACTCCTGTCGTGCCCTTCAACCCACCTCAGGATAATATTGTTATCTGCCTAGGCATGAGCTAAATCTTGGTGGCACTCTAGTACTAGTCCCGATTTAACACGTTGTCTGTTCAAGGCTAACAGGGCTTGTCTACTATCAGTGCAGATTGTTATGTTTTTGCCAGAAATTCCTTTTCCAGTTAGTTCTTTTGTGGCAATTGAGATACCAGCCAGCTCTGTTTGAACCACGCTGGTTTTGTTTCCCATTCCCCACTTAATCCTTAGGCTTAGTGCTCTGGCAGCCACTTAACGTAAATTGATTTTTGTTAAGGAGGGTGTGTCAAATCCGATGATACAACTTTGGAAGTGTGAGCCTTATGGAAAGGGGGGGCTGTTGGAAAAATTGCCGGTTTTTGAAACGGAAAGTTATAAACATTGATACTGAAAAAACTAAAAAAAATGCTCATCGAAAGCCGCATCTTTCTATCGTTTCAGTTAAATTTTTTCAGTTAAAATGGGTCGGAAACTTCTGGGAGAAACGGTATGTAACGTTTAAGCTTCCTCTATTAGAAATGTTCTAATTTTAACAGGCATCGTGTCAACTGAAAAGTTTTCCGTTTACATTTGAAAGAAAGTTGTCTAACTTAAACCGTGCCTTAAGTGCATTTTCCACGGTGCGAGTTGACGCTGCAACTCGAAAAAGTATGCAACTTGGCGTTTTTTTTTCGTTGGGCGCGACGGTCGCATGAATTAGAACTTGCTCTATATTTTCGAGCAGGAAGTCGCTCGCTGCGACTTGGTGTCACTGTCAATCAAGTTGGCAACACGTTACGTTTCCCCTATGCCTAGATGGGTCGCAACAACAAACTATAGATATGCTGATTGTACTTTTTCTCGCAGCGATTTGTTCCAGCAACAAGTCGCTGCGATTTCACGCAACGTGGAAAATGAACTTTAAGTACCAAAATTTAAAAGTATACTATTTGATCTAACCGATAATCGGCCTATGGCAGGTGGAGACTTGACTCCTTTCATCAAAATTCAAACTTTGCTTTGATGATAATTGATAATCTTCTGATAAGTTAGATGGCGTGGACGATACGGCATGTAAATGTTTCTTCGAGAATAAAAAACTTGTTTGCTTAAACTGCTTAGACTCCTTCCAGCCATATAAATAGGATGGTGCTCTTGATATTGTAGAAGCCTTAAAATAATAAAACAAATATATATATATATATATATATATATTTTAAATGATTGTTCAAGCTAGACTCCGTTTCACGTAATAAGAACACACGTGAAGTTGCAGTCGTATGTGCGAACTTGTTGTCAAAGCCAGCGCCATGTTGTGAAATTGACAGTAGCTTAACGTTTCCACATTTTATAGGTTAACACAAAATTAAAATATTGAAAGTTCTTCCATTATCAGGTAGTTTCTGTTTGAAATAAGAGAATTGAAACTTTCAAGAGTGGTGCCATCTGCTGAAATTCTCTAATAGCCTAATATTTTTAAACTGTCAAGGGATCTTTAAATTATAGGTTCGGGCTTAAAGACATTTTTATGTTATGTCCTTGTTCATTATTATATTGGGCATTTTCAGTATTTTTTGTTGAGCTTATTCAATTTTTGATATTTTTGTTATTTGAAAAATTATTTGTTATCAATTTTTCTTTATTGTCACAATTGTTGCTGTAAGTAACCAGTTAACTACTGGGTATTTAAAAACTTGAAAAACAGTCACAACTTTCCAAATTTAAACCGCTATCTCTCTTGTATCATTCAGTATTATGTTTATTTTATGATTTAAAGAACATCTGGAGAAATTCAGTAGATGTCACCGCAATGGATGTCGTTTTCCATTGTCGTTGAAATTCACGGAGCAGAAAATTTCACAGGAATTAATTTTGAAGGAAGTACGCGAAAAATTGTTAATAATAGTTTAAAATATAATTGTGGTACTCATTACTTTGGATCTTCCTGAATACAACGTAGAAACTTTCGAATATCTATCATCACTTTTCCAATATTTCGAAAAAATTCTTGAGACAGTGTCCATTTCATCGGAGGAACATGTTGATGTAGTATCAAGCTTGAAGGATTTCACTTCCTTGTGTTCGTTAACCCATATTCTTAAATTCTCTATTAAAGCACAGATTCCTAGAACGTATCAAATCTCATCTAAATTATGATATTTATCCATAACCGCTCAGTTAAGACGTTTTCAAGAAACTTGCAATATCTATGCGCATTCGCCATTCTGATTATAATCTGCGAGTTCACCATTTTTTATGCATAATGTAAAGTTTTTCTTATTTATTTGAATTGTTTTTACCGTGGGATAAAATTATACACTCACTATGGCTAATTATTATTGATTTATTGGAGAAACACTTACACACTATAATAAACTTAATTTATATACACACTACTTAATGCCTACTAATTTATTTACACTCAGTATAATAATTGTCCTAATTTATCTTCAACACTATTTATATTCACTATCTGTTCACTCACTGTATACTGAAACTGTTAAACGGTTCACTGTATACTGAACAACTCCCCGACTCACTCGAAAACCCGCGTATATATAGTCCTCCGCAACTCTAGAACTTTCTTGAATTCACCGCCTTATACGCTGCGAGAACAGTCTGGAACATTACCTGTTAAAGAACCTTTCTAGAAAGGTCGCATTCATAGTTTGCGACAGGACCGACTTCTGAATCACTGAGTTCGTAACATTGCCCCCTCCCTAAAAGTAAGTTCCTCCTGGAACTCCCGTGTTGTCGGGACTGGATGTTTAAATCGGCAACTGGATCCATTCCTACACTTTCCGATCGTATGGAAATAACATGGTACTGTCTTCATCGGATACTGATAACGTGGGGAATAGCTGCAGAAGATCACTTCCACCATATTCCTAATGACTCGCCAATCCAACTAGTTGCTCTCTATCTTGGGAATCGCTAGTTTCTTCACGTTGGATTCCAGCACGTGGTCTCGAAGACTTCGTAGCGCTTCCCACACATTCCGGTAGGTGGATCCATCTTGAAATTCGTTCTTTGTTACCAGATAGAAGATGTGTCGTGAATTGTGTTTGAGTTTAAGTGTCTTGCCTGGGGTTGGAATCTGTTCTGAAAGTTTTTCTGATTGTCCAAACTTCTTTCGAAAGACGAATGCCAAACCTCGTGCATTTTTGGTATTGGCTGGGATGTTGTGTGCCAGTAAATAGTCTTCTGGGAGCGTGAACAAATCTTCTCGTTGCTCTGTAGTAACTCCAAATCTAGCTTTACCAGTACCTCCATATGCGCCCATAAATTCTTCGAAGGCAGGGTCAGGATCTTCCCGGATATGCTTCACTCCTTCTTCTTTGTCATGGTCTCCTTCGAATGGCGCCAGTCGATTTTGGTGGACTACTTTCGGTTTTCCATTGGGGATCTTACTTATGCGATAGATGACGTCGTTGATCTTCTTCTTGATTAAGTATGGACCTTCCCAAGATTTTTGTAGTTTTGGAGAAAAGCCCTTTCTCCTCGTTGGGTTGTGTAACCAAACTTTGTCCCTTTCTTTGAAACTGCATTCTGTAGCCTGCGTGTCGTACCGTTTTTTCATTCTGTCGCTGGCAACTTGGAGATTCGTTCGAACCAATTCGTGTACATCGTCAATCTTTTTTCTCAACTGAATCACGTAGTCTCCTCCGCTAGATCTTCTCCAGGACGACAAAAAAGTTCCAGGTCACAAGGAAGTCTCATTAAGCGTCCAAATAGGATTTTTGCAGGTGTTTCACATGTGGACTCATTGATGGCAGATCGATACGCCAATGCAAATAGGGAAAGATACTGGTCCCAATCATTCTGGGGGCTGGAAACTACTTTGGACAGGTATTTTCCTATGTTCCTGCTCATTCTTTCGACCATTCCGTCTGACTGTGGATGCAATGCCGTTGTCCTGGTCTTCTTCATTTCCAGCTTATTACAAATTTCCTGGAATACATGGCTTTCGAAATTCCTTCCCTGATCGCTGTGGACTTCCAATGGCACTCCATATCGGCTAATGTATTCTTTCACCAATACTTCCGCGACAGTTGTGGGCCCTTGGTTCGGAATCGCGTAAACTTCTACCCATTTGGTGAAATAATCCATCACAACCAGAATGTATTTACCACCATTTTCTGTCGTCGGAAATGGTCGGTCCTGCGATATCTAATACAATCCTTCCGAATGGGCTTCCAGAATTATATTGTGTCATGGGAGCCTTTCTCTTGCGATGTGGTCCATAACTCGTAGCACAATTCGTACACTTCTTACACCAGTCCTTCACATCGTCGGAGCTGTTCATCCAATAAAACCCTTCACGGACTCGCTGAAGGGGTTTTCTTCACTCCCAGATGACCTCCTGATGGACTGTCGTGTAACTTCCTCAGTACCTAAGCTACTCTCGATCT
Organism: Galerucella calmariensis; assembly: GCA_910591675.1. Lineage (NCBI taxonomy): Eukaryota > Metazoa > Arthropoda > Insecta > Coleoptera > Chrysomelidae > Galerucella > Galerucella calmariensis. The sequence continues at coordinate 37,217 of CAJUYG010001945.1, forward strand.
CGGGATAACTATTTGTCGTCTATTTTCGGAACCGCCTTATACGCTGCGAGAACAGTCTGGAACATTACCTGTTAAAGAACCTTTCTAGAAAGGTCGCATTCATAGTTTGCGACAGGACCGGCTTCTGAATCACTGAGTTCGTAACAATAAAATCCGTAACTTATTAAAGATTATTCAGTCCGGGAAAGTTAGGCCGAAAGTTGTCGTGAAATGGAAAAGATTTCCACAAGATATTTTACTTTTTTAAACGAAAGTATATGTAGTATAGGCTACTTTCCTAGATTTGTGGAAAGATTCCGCTCGAGCTTGCGATGCAGCTTGCAAGCATAACTTGGAGCACGTGAAATGCAACAGTTTTCCATCCATAACTTTTTTAGATTTGATTGTACAAAAAAATTGTGGGCATCAAAATTGTAGGTAATTTCATACCCTATAAGATCTGCGCTACCTCTGCTGCAGGCATCTAATGATGCAATCCAACCCAGGTTTGTGCTTAATAAACCCTACAAAATACAAATAAAACAGAACACAGAGTCAGATGCTGCAAATGAAATACGCATATTATTATATACAGATGGCTAAAAAATGAAAGAAGGCTCAGGATGTGGAGTTTACAAGCACTAAGCCTAAGGATTAAGTGGAGAATGGGAAACAATACCAGCGTGGTTCAAACAGAACTAGCTGGTATCTCAATTGCCACAAAAGAATTAACCAGAAAATAAATTTCTGGCAAAAACATAACAATCTGCACTGATAGTAGACAAGCCTTATTATCCTTGAACAAACAACGTGTTATATTGGGGCTGATACTAGAGTGCCATCAAGATATAGCTAACGCCTCAACAGAAAGCAATATTTTCCTGAGGTGGGTTAAAGAGCACGACAGGAGTAAAGGAAATCGCATTGCCGATTCTTTAGCCAGGGAAGCGGCTGGACTAAAAATTTTAGGGCCCAATGACACCTACGGCCTAACGACTTCGACAAAAGCGGAACTAGCCGAACGTTACACCCATGCTCAATCCCTTGAAAGATGGGATGGAATCAAAGGATGCAGTCTTGCCAGGATCACTCTGGGCGACCCTGGGAAGCTGGCGCCGAAGAAATATTTGGCGATGACCAGGAAAAACCTACGTTTAACAGTAGGATTTCTGACTGGCCACTGTCAACTAACGAAACACCTCCATACTATGGGGCTAGTGGACACACCTCTATGCAGGATGTGTGAACAGGAACATGAAACTGTCAGGCATGTCTCATGCGAGTGTCCAGAGTCAATAAAAGAGTGTGTGTTCGGTGAGTCTTGTCCAACACCTGCCGATATAAGAGAGATGTCTCCTAGTGACCTGTCCACCTTCCTGGGAAGGACAGGATGGACGATGACCTAGGAGGACAACTACTCGGGAGGCTGTACAATAGGTCACATTTTAATTCAACGAGTCGATCAGAAGCTCAAAATTTTCTACTTTTTTGATGATCGAACCTGGAATTTTTTATGTTACATTATTTATAATAATTTCTGATTGCTATGTACAATTTTTGTCTGTCAAATGAGTCCTGCGTCTATGAATACCTAAAATGATTGGCAGAGATCTATTGTCGGCGTGTTCAAACTTGTTGCACAGTCTATACTTAAATTCAACCCTAACGAGATGACTTTTTTTACCATTTGTTATGACGTATACATATTTGGGAAGCCCAATTTCATCGCCTAAAACAACCTCTCCACAATCGTAAACTCTTGTCTTCGCTAAAATGCAGCACTCCCTTTTGGCTATAAGATCCCAGTTTTTAAAATAATTGAATCTTTCAATTTCCGTTTGAATCGACTCCCACAACTTCAGTACAGTATCCTTAAGAATATCATCGAAATCTTCTTTTTTTATCATTAAAAATTCACAATGAGTATTGGTGGTGACAGTGGCTAGTCTGCCGGTGCCGTGTAATAATGCTACTTCGCCAAACATCATTCCAGCACCCACGACACCAACTTCTTCTGTTACAGACTCACAAAGTACATTGTCGTAGTGACTGATAGTTATGGAACATTCTCCTTGTAGTATAAAGTACATTGCTGAAAGAAAAAAAATTGTAATATTTTATTTCCTCATTATACATAATATTAATTTCGATAATTTTTGAGAGGCAAACAAAACAAAAAACTTTTAGCGAAGCACTGCGCTTGAAGTTTATCCGGGTTCGTTGAACTATAGGGAAACACGAATTTTTGACTGATTTTGCGAAAAATCGATAGTACTCACCTATTTTGAGAATAATCCGTCAAAAAATTTGCGGGTTATACATATTTTGCTGAGAAAAATCCAAAAAAAGATTTTTTTTCGCCACTTGAGCCATAACTTTTGGGCTAGTTATTTTATACAAACCACAGTTTAAATGTATTGCACTGTACGGAAAAGTGATCAACAACATGTTTTCTCGCTAATTATAACAACATTTCAGTTAGTTTCTTCATGATATTGTTTAAATTACCACTTTTATAAATATATATTTGACAGGCTACAAATTTGTATGGAAACAATTAAATTAAATGACAAATGACATAGAAGCTCTAGCGTAATGTTTGACATGGTTGCCAGCTGTAAACGATTACGTGAGAATCATGATATTTTTAAAATATTAATTAATTATTGCATTCGAATTTCATCTTAGAAAGTATTGGATGAGAGGGATGAATGCATTGTAATGCACAGCAACCTATTCAAAAAGATGAAAAAAATATAATAATTGGATTCACCCTTCCCCTTATAGAATAACTTAATGTGGATTACAAATAACTGGAGGCATTTGCCTTCCCCGCAAGATATTCAAGAAGGGAAGGGAATAACTTTATGTGGATTACAAAGTATTGGATATTTTTTGAGGGGAAGGCTGAATACAATGATTATATATTTGTTTCCCCTTCTTCAAATACGCAATATAAGGATATCATCATATATAAAATGTGTTTATAATTTCATGTATGTTCTTGGGTTTGTCTTGAATGAATCTAACTAAAAATATAGTCTGATATAATATTTAATTTCGTATCTTAATAGTCATGTAGCATGATTGTCGAGTAGTCGATCACAGCTGGCAACCACGCTACAAAGTATTGTATTTTGTTCTATGTTTTGTAGGTTGCATATCTGTGTATGGGATTATTATTAAAATTATTTATATCCAAACTGGTTGCCTGTCAAATATATATTTATAAAAGTGGTAAATTAAACAATATTATGAAGAATCTAACTGGATTTTTTTCATAGATAGCGAGAGCACATGCTGTTGATCACTTTCATGTACAGAGCAATACATTTAAACTGTTTTTTGTATGAAATATCATGCCAAAAAGTGATGGCTCAAGTGGCGAAAAAAAATCTTTTTTTGGACTTTTCTTTGTAAATTGTGTATAACCCGCAAATTTTTTGACGGATTATTCTCAAAATAGGTGAGTACTATCGATTTTTCGCAAAATCAGTCAAAAATTCGTGTTTCTTTATAGTTCAACGGACCCGTTTATCCTTGTGACCGTAATTTTTTTTATTCAAATTATATGGTGTAAAAAAGTAAGATAATGTGCATGAGAAGCTTAAAGCCTTCAACTTATTTAAAATGGTAAGGTCTAATACCATATTAAGATTGCCAATTTTTTAAAGTATTGAGGTGGATATAGTATGTTATCCTTAAAAGTATGTTATCCATCATCGCGGCAAATTAACTTTTATACACTCACCCGAAGGAATATGATCCTGTTTGATTACAACCCTTCCAGCTGGATAATAACAAAAATACGTAACCGCTGCTAGCTTATCTTTAACATCAGGTGGGTATTTCCTGAAACATTTAAGACCACTTATACTTTTGGCCAATATTTTCTGCTCTTCCTCCGTCCGAAGTTCTTTTGGTTTGTTCAGAATTGCCTTTTCTTTAATCGTTAGTAAGCTTTTTACTTTCTTCCGTCTCATTAACATTCGGATATTTCTCTTTACGTTGTCACTTATTTTAGCATCTTCCGGATCTCCTATCCAGTACAAATTGGCAATAACTAGGCGAACTATTGCTTTGAATTTTCTCCGAAGTCTCAGCTTTCGCTCGGCTTTGTTTTCTTTGGTTAAACTGCCGGCTGATTGTGATGGGGATCCGGAAAACATTTTGAAATTTTTTGGGGATCTTTAAAAAAAATCTGACAAATGAGTCAGATGTAAAAAATATCAATTTGTTTCAAAAATGTCAAAATTGTTGTATGGTACATTCCAAAGCTGAGTTCGGAATGGTAAAAAGTATCAACACTTTTGGCACTATTGACACTGTTGCGTTCAATAATTGGTCAGAGAAAGTATAGTGCGGTAATACTTTGGGGTATGAATGGTGTAAACATGGTTACTCGGTGCAAAATGGTGGTGTATTAGGTGTTACACACTAATCAAACCATCCTTACACCATCAACACGTGACGAAACTCTGCACTACACGAACAAACACTACACTATCACCGCCCCGAAAATCCATTCCGAACTCACCTCATGTATGGTTGAAATCATACCCTTCTTGGTGTGCGTCGTCGATTGTGAAGCATATCCAGGATTTCGGCATGTTTATTTTATTTGCTATATTGACATATAGCTAACCTTGAATTTGATAAATATAATCATCAGGATCGTATTCAGCCAAATTCGAAAGGGCTATGAAATTAATAATTACTTCTTCGTCTAACTGAAAATACTTGAGGACTTTGAAAATGCTGATGTTTTTCCGTGCATCTAGGCATATTTTTGTATTATTTGAATTAATATTCACTTTCCATAAATAATAATTGACCGTACAAAGTACAGACCTGACGGGACTTGTCAGTGGACATAAGAAGAAGACGTATTGCCGCTACTAAAGGTACGTCTGCATTCTATTTTGAATATTGTACTTGCTCCCGATTGATAGGTCGCGGTGGCGCGTAATCTGAACATCAACTAATCAAACTTTTTAAGTCAAAGATTAGTGTTAACGTGTGTAATACATTTAAACGGTTCATTATTGTGATATTTTGATTAGGATTAATCACAGACCTGCCTTTTTTCCATTTTTTCCAAAGAAAAGTCTTAAAAGGACATTAACAATCAATAACGCACACCAAAAAGGTTGTTCACGAAAGGTGTGAGGATTTGTGTCACTCCAATACCTTACATTTTGTGTATTCACATTTCCATTGAGGCAAAAAGTACTTTCGTCACTAAAACAAATTATTTTTGTGTAATGTGGGTTTTGACTAATTTTATTTGTCATACATTCACAGAATTCGAGTCTGTCGGGGTCTTCATCCGAAAGGTGGTGCACCATTTTTAACTTGTATGGATGAAATTTATTTTTAGCCAACACTCTCTGTGCCGTACTTTCACTTACTTCACAGATAGACGCAACTTTAGTTGAAGATGAAGTAGGGTTTACTACCATTTCAGCAACTATATGATATCAATTTTTTTATCATCACTAAATGTTGGTCGACCAGATCGTTTGGCATTTTGAACGCTACCTGTTGCTTCAAATTTGTGAAGAAGCTCCCTCAAATAAGTTCTCGAGATAGGGCGATCTGGGTATCTCTCATTAAATAAACGTTCCGCTTCATGGAGATTCTTTCTAGATTCACCAATTATTAAGATAGCTGTTACTTTGTCGGCTTGAGTACGTATACCATTTTGCCTATGTAAACTCTTAAACGTCTCGTTAAACAATAATAAAATTGAATATGTAAGCTATTTAGAAAAACTTTGCAGAGTAACAAATACTATTAAATTAAAAATGTCAATTTTTTTGACAACTAACCAGAGGCGGACTGAAAAATCTTCAATATTTAAATGTGAAATAATAATTCTGGTATTTACTTAATTCATCCGTCAAAATTAGTTTAAACCCAAACAAAATTAATATGGCTATGTAGCCAAGGTCAATGCCTTTCAAACGAGATATCACTTGCCCTAAGGTCCTATTTAAAATTATTAGCCAGAGTGGCATCTATTACTATTACGACACCTGTTACCATTCGTAGAGAAGTTTACAACACTTTATTTTCACCCTCCAAATTGTATTAATGTAAGTGTAGCAGTTCAAAAGATACGAGGGGGAGGGGACTTTTGAATAGCAGTGTATAAACTCTACCTTTAATGTATAATAATAATATATAAATAATAATAATAATTTTTATTCACCATTTGATATAAAATACAGTCAGAAAATGATGCATGATGTACCTATCTAGTGAATAAAAAAGAATAACTTACGAGGTAAATTACCTGTAT
>CAJUYG010001946.1:0-12395 GCA_910591675.1 Galerucella calmariensis
TTAAATACAATGTAGATTTAACAAAATAAAATTGTTTGATTTCATAACTTATTATGGATCTACATCAAGTGAAAGCCTCATCTATTCAAGTTATTTGTACATATTAAAAGAAATACAAGAAATGCCAGCCCCTGTATCAATTTCCATCTCTGTGGGAATATTATTAATAAAAACATTCACATACAATGGACTTACATAACTACATAAATTTATATTTATAACATCAGTATTAAACATGTCTAAAACATCATCAGTTACTGTTTTAGTAGATTCTACATAATTGTTTTTAGTTATGGTGCAAGCAGCCGCAATGTGCCTTTCTTACCACATTTATTACGGTTAAATCCATGATACTTACAATTTTTAAATGAGTGAGGCCCGGTTTATCAATAGCGATTTATCCGTCAGTTAATGCTTAACTACCAGTTATTTTGGAAAGGTCGATAACTTTATCCGGCAGATAAAATGTCAAATATTTATCTTTCAGTTTCAACTGGCGGATAGGTCGATATCTGGAGGTTAAGGTTTAGTACATAACCTCACTTTATTCGGTAGAGTTGTTGTGTTTTGATTTCGTTGTGGTGTTGTGTCAAATTTACTTGGGTTTTGAGCAAAGTAAAAAATGGAAATTACTAGTACTACTAAGAAGAGAGGATGCAATTTCACAGCTCAGGAGAGAAATTTGCTTCTAAAAATTGCAAATGAACATAAAAATGTAATATAAAATAAAAAACGGATGGGGCAACCTGGAAATCAAAAGAGGAGGCTTGGATGCAGGGTAAAGCAGCAGTTCGACATTCAAGTGAATCCTCAATCAGTTCTAATATTGATAGAACAGTCTCTTTTGTCATCTAAATCATGCATGAAAATTCTGGTCATCTCACTTTTCGAAGTTGTCCACTCTTTCCCTAACTGTATAAGGCCTTCTTTCGTACTGAATAACTTGCACAATATCCTCGTCCTCGCCGCTATCCAGAATATAATCATTCGAAAAATTCATATTCATCAACAACTAAAAACTCTTCAAGAAATAAAAATAAAAACACATAAACCTTTGGATAAACATTCACCAATAACCTAACAAAAATATCAATTCATGTGACGTGACCTTGTTCTTGTAACAACCAATGAGATTGCTTACATTCATTCGTCAGCATTGCCAACTTTCTTTATCTGTTAGTTAACAAACTAGAGAATAAAAACGAGTTGATAAACCGCTTCCAAACAAACTGGAACTTTATCTGCTAGTTTATTTTTATCCGACGGATAATATTGGCTATTGATAAACCGGGCCTTATTATTGCAAAAATGACACTCCAATTCTGTGTTCCTACCTTCAACATCTTTCTTAGTTACTTGTTTGTTTCTCCAATTCTCTGGTTTTTTCTTGTCACTTTCTACCTGCTGTACTTTATTCATCTCTCTTACTTCTGCTAATTCTTTTAGTGATGCCTCCCCTAATGCCAATATGATTAACCCTTCCAAGGTTTTTTCATTTGGTTCTTCCCCACACATTCTGTACAAGATGCGCCCAGTCAGTTATAAATTTGTCCTTGACTCTTTCTGTTAACATATTGCCTACAAAACCACAGTTAGCAGCTATATCTTTAACCTTAACATACCAAGTATCTATTCTATCCCCTGGTTCCTGCTCCCTTTCGAGACGAGTTTTTGTTTTAAGGGTTATGGGTTAGTTTTTTAGTGGTTTGATGTCAGTGGCAATTAAATAAAACATCTGCATCGAAATTTGAATGAATTTTTATTCAGAAAAAGTGGTGGGGGGATGGTACATATATGTACCAGGCATCTTTCAAAGAACATTTTAATGAATTTTACATAAACGTAAAAAATGGTTAAATGTGGTATGAAGCAAAACAATTCTTGCATAATGGTAACCTACATTGACTGCACACTGTCTTGGTCCTCTTCTGAATCTTAGATTCAGCACATCGGGCACATCTCCTACGAGTTTTACCTTCCGTAGGCAGGTACATCGGAATGTTTTTTAGACTTAGTCTTCTTTTGGAAGGACGACCACTTGTTGATGGACCTTTTACTAAAGTAGTTTTTTCTGGCCTTCGTTCAGAATTGCTAATGGTACGAGAAAGTCCAGATGGTGATTTTTTTTCTGATAATTATTTGTAAATTATCCAGGCATTTACAGCTGACATCATCAAAAGCCTGAAAAAAACTTTGATCCACCATTTTTTTGATTTTCTATCAAATTCATACAATCCCGCCATTTGGTCTGCCCGGTCAACTCCTCCCATGTGATCCCGATAAGAGGCAATCATTTCTGGACATTCTATAGGAGATCTTGTACCATCTTTGTTTTTCTTATTTAGCAATACAATGTTATTCGTATGGCAATTGCTGAGAACCAGGACATCTTTAGTATCCTGCCATTTTGCAAAAAGTACACCCTCGTTGGTGCATTTGAAAACGGATTGACCCTTTTTCAGTTTTTCAGGTAGTTTCGGAATATTCTTTCTAGTAGCTATACAGGTACCTACTGCTGCATAGTTTGTTGAATGAAGTAAGTCAACAGAGGTGAAGGAACGGTCAAAGCAAAGTGTTACATCAACCTCTTGGATAGTATTTGCAAGCGTATTGACTACCCTCTCTCCTAAAGTACCATCTTGGTTGCCCTCTTCTTTCCCCGCATAAATGTTGAAATCGTGAGTATATCCCGTTTTTGAGTCACAACGGAGCCACGTTTTTATTCCTCGCTTTGTTGGTTTGAGGGGCATGTATTGTTTGAGGGATGACCGCCCCTTGAATTCAGTCATCGATTCATCAATGCTTTGGAAGTTGCTCTCCTGTCGTGATTTTTGAAACGTGTTTTTCAAGCATTGAACGATGTCATCAATATAATAAGTTTTGGAGCAGTCGGTCGGCTTTTCTGGAGAGGCAAAATGTAATTTTGACGAAATAAGTTTGAACCTATCCCTTGATATAGCGTTTTTTATAGTTATATTCCCCATTGAAGAATGTTTTGACCAATAATGTGTAATTGATGGTGGTCGATTATAGGACATGATGAGAACTGAGCCGATCACAATCTGTATTTCATCTACATCAGTATCTGAAATCCGTTTTTTCTTCTTTACTTTTGCATTTCGGAGGATATTTAGTCGGGCATTGGTGCATTGTACATATAATATATATATATATATATATATATATATATATATATGTTTCTCTCCTGTATGGTGCCGCAACCGGAGCATAGGTCTTCCGCCTAGCCCTGATGACGCAACACTACAGTGTTGTCGCTATTGCTGCTACTTTTCATAGAGTTGTTCCAAAGTAACGGAACAGTTCCTTTTTTGGAACTCATAGGAGGGAGTCCAGTCTGGCCAGATGTTTCATTTGATGTTTGGTTAACCTGAAATTTTCAATTTATCCTACAAATAGGTGAACTTTAATGATTTAGATTAACAGTTGAAAAAATAAATGTTACCACAGCCAGAGATTTCAGTATCGTACCTAATGATTGAGTTCATTTTCTTAAATTGTAGGTACTATACCAAAAATTACTTTTGAGATCATAATTTAGTTACTTTTTACAAGTGGTTCAAAACTTCGATAGTGTTTTTAAGAGGAATAATAAAGAAAACTTTTCGATTGTCTAAAATAACTAGTATCAGAAATACAGGGTGTTGAAAACTGCCTGTTATAATGGTTTTAAAAAAATAAAATAGGTATATAAAAATAACTCATTTTAAGTGTGTTATAATTTGTAATCATACCTCGTTTTTTCAGTAAGCAAGTTTCATTTATGAAGTAAACTATTTACTTCAACCATCACATTTGAGTAAACAATAATAAAACTAAGTCAATTTAAACAACAATCTAATGTTTAACTTTGTTGGTATAGCTATGAAAAAAATTACAGGAGAAATGCATTGAAAAATGTTTTATATACACAACTAACATTCATTAAATTGTCTCAATTACTTATAGTATTAATAATACTTTTATTTTGCTAAAAACAACCAAAACTACCAAATAGGTATAAATTAGACGTTTAATGAGATGAGTTCCTATGTGGGGATTTACTGTGTTCCTGGAAGCATTGATAGACAGTCAAGGAGGTTAGTACAAATCAACATGTTAATTTCTACCTATATTATCAGCAGAAAAACAAATTTATACAAAAAATATAAAATAAGTTCAACTTGCTACAAGTATTAGTTGATAAATTATTGTTAAGATAGTTTTTTGTTAGTCTTGATGGTTGGAATTGCTAGCTATATTAATTGGCCTTCGATACTTAAAGTCAATGATTTTCTTGAAATAAAAATAGTATTAACTGAATATTTTCTATATTCTTTTATAGGAATAGCATACCTGCTAACCAAGAAGTAGCTGCAATTTAGTTCAAGAGAATAAATAATTTATCTTGCTAAAAATAACATGGTATCAACACCAAATATAATTAAAATATTCATTTAGACGTTTAATGAGATGGGTGCCTATGTGAGGATTTAGTGTGTTCCTGGATACATTGATAGACAGTCGAGGAGGTTAGTAACCAATTAACATATTAATTTGTACCTATAATATATTATTAGTAGAAAATTTGTTTTATAAAAAAGTGTTACCATAACATAAGTTCAACTTGCTACAAATATTAGTTGATAAATTGTTAAGATAGTTCTTTGCTAGTTTCAATAGTCGGAATTCATTGCTAACTGTATTAATTGACCTTTAATACTTTAATACTAATTGACTTAATACTAAGTCAATTATTTTCTTGAAATAAAAATGAACAGTATTAACTGAATATTTTCTATATTTTTTTATAGGAATAGCATACCTGCTAAGCAAGAAGCAGCTGTTGTTTGGTTTATGCGAATAAATAATTCCGAGCTTACCTTTGACTGTTACGAATCTTAAAAATTTGTGTTAATCATTTTAAAGACTGTTGTTAAGATCCTTGTGGCAGATTGAAGAAATTTTCTCCACCCACACTATATTTTCCTGGTAAGTACTTATCTTTATATGTGCACCAAACTGTTTGAAATAGTACTCATGGGCACTACAATAGACAATAGAGAGTTACAATAGAAATTATAATTAGTAATATATTAAATTTATTGATTGTTTATTAATGCTTCCTCATTCCTACCATTACATATATAGGGTAATTGTTTTTTTTTTTTAGAATACAAGAAAAGTGAAGGTGATACTTTTTGGTTGCATGAAAAGCAAAATATTTTTCAATTATTAAGAAGATGAAGGGTATCTATAAAAATTGTGCAATATATTTCTTATATTCAGTATTAAATCATTTTTCCAACTGATTTGATTGATAATTGATATAGATTGAAAAACAATTTTCAGAATCTATTACTATTCTAAGTGCTTTTGCCACAAAAAATAGTGGTAATAGGTCAGTAGGAAAAGTGTAATGACCAGTCTAGACAGATACCTACAAGGAAGCATTTACTACATGTGTTTGAAGAAAAACTTATAAATGTGATTCAAGTTAGAATATCATATATTATCAAATGAATTTGTTGAAGGAAATTCATTAATTTACTTAAGGGAATATAAAAAAGATGTTTTATATGCCTAATCAGTTACATACAATATTTTCAGGATTATGTGATAAAATAGGTTAATTTAAATCTAAGATGACAGACAATGTTAGCATTTTAAAATTTGTATTTAAAATAAACTAAATATTGGATTTTCAATGAATGTTTTGTTTTCTTATTGTTTGTTCATATTAATCTAGGTAAGTTAAGTTAAATGTGTTAATGAACTTTATAAGTTGCTAGAAATATCAATTTAATGTGCTATTCATTTAGTTCTATCATCAAAGTATCTTGTCTGCCAACTTTTTAAATTGTTTGTGCTAGATTTTTAAAAAGTTTGGCAATTAATTTTTGTAAAAATTGAATGTCCTATACCTAACTAGAGAAATAAAAACTAGTATGACCATTTCGCCTTTCAATTTTTCACCTACCTTTAGCTTATAGTAATTCTGTAGCTGAAAGCTGATAGTGGTAATTACAATTTTTTGTAGTATGAAATATTATATTCACATTACTTTGTTTATTTTTTTCTATCATAGTAAAATAAATGAGTATAATGTGAAGACAATAACTTTACTAATAAAACTTGGGAGCTACTGCAATTTAATCTTTATATTAATAACAATACAGTAAACTGTAACAGATCCGTAGTCGCTAATATATAGATACTAAAACTGAATATTATTTTACCATACAAATATGTCAGGTTGTAAGATAATCAAACTATTAGTCATTATGATACGATACTCTGCTATCGTTATCGGATTAACGACTACCTGCTGTGGGTATTTTCTGAATCGATCATGTTGGTGTAAAGTTAAAACGAAATATCTTTGAATAGAGTATACCACTTTAAGTAAATTTTTACGATATTCACGTTAAAAGATTTTGAATTCCAGTTTTATTAGCTTAGATCTAAATCTTGAGCTATTTTAATATTGGTAGTAGGTACGGACCCGATTTCAAAATTAGACGCCGCTAGTTTTTATGGCGTGTGTACAGAACGGCTAATCTATTTGTGTAAAATATTATCTTTCATTCGTACTTTATTTACCTTACATCTTCGAGTAGACGTTTCCATTAAATGTATATTTTACTATATTTCACCACTTTTTAAATAGATAATGGATAAATAAAATAATGTGACTTTTCTCGTTTAAGTCTATATAATAAATATTTCAGGATAAATTAGGATCACAGCATATTTCAATAAAAGCTGGATATTCATATTGTTGCAAAAAGTAGATTAAGTAATACATTATTGGGTACAAATCTTCAATTAAATACAGGTCAAGAACAAATAATAGATCATGATCTCATATCACAGAACACCAATAAGGTGTGAAAATTCGTTTCGTATTAAAAAAAATGGATAGGTATATAAGAAAAATTGACAACATAATCAAAGACATTTATTTAAAAAACGTATTGCACATTTTAAATGTTTTAATCCTATCCGGGACTATCAAAATAAACACATATTATGTGGACAAATAAATATTAGAACTACAAAACTAGGTGTCTAAAATGTATAAGAACTTTTAAATACTTTTTGTCTTATTTGCTATCTTTGCCGAGTTATAGGGTTCCAAAGGTAAAACATTAAACTTATTAAACAAATAGCAGCAAACTCGTCAATACATCAATGTTTAAAAATCCCTAGGATTGAAATATTGAAACATAGTAAAAATTTAAAAAAAGTCTACAACGCAACAGAATAAAGATGAAAAAAGCCTACAACGCACAATTAAAAAAGTCTACAACGCCTAAACCTACGACGCGACAAAATAAAGATGAAAAAAAGCCTACAACGCACAATTAAAAAAAGTCTACGACGCATCAGAATAAAGATGAAGAAAGCCTACGACGCACAAGCCTACAACGCACAAAAGTTTATGAAAACCAAAATTCATACAAAATTTCAAATACTATTTCTTTGTCGCTTTACATATGCAAAATCATGTTGAAGGTGACTTCTTAAGTTTGGTATGGTTTTTTCTTTAAATTCTTCAACTGTCTCAATTGCTCTTTGCATTGCTTGAAGGGAAGGATATACAGAAGATGCAGTTTTGTTGTAATATTCCGAGAAGTATGTTCTGCATTTCATCTTTTGGGGTGTTGTCCAACCGACTTTTCCTGTAATATTTAATGGTATCAATGAACATAAAAATTAGTCAATACTGTGCTGACAGATTCACCATTAAAAAAAATCTCACCTCTTTTTGTTCGTTGAATATCAGCCCTGATCCAACCTTGAATTTGTAAAGAGGAACGGGAGAACGTCTTGAAGCTCCATTTTCTATTCTGGATAACAGTAAGTGAAGGTACATTGCCAGCTTTAAAATAATCTGCAAATACTTCTCTAGTTTTTGCTCTCTCTGGAGATGACCAAGTTGTATTTTTCTTCCTTAAAAATGGAAGGGGTGTATGTGTTTCCCGTGAACTATCAGAAGTTTCATCGTCTGGGTGATATGATGATGTCGATGAAAACGATTGTGTGAGAGAATCCTTATTTTGAGGAGTAGGATAGTCTCCATTTTGAGGAATAGGATAGTCTCCATTTTGAGGAATAGGAGAGTCTCCATTTTGAGGAGCCGGTGTTTGGCTAGATAAAATTGTATTAAATGATTGATCATTTGACTCTTCTTCCATAATTATTGATAAATTTTTCCCTGCTCTTAAATTCTTTCTTTTTTTTTCAATTGATTTTGTACTGAAAGATGGACATTCAGCATCTGATGCACTACTACTATCATTATTGTCAAGCCATTGTGGTTGTACTAGATTTGTTGTTGGTTGGCAGGATGAGGTAGAGCTCGAGATTGTCTCGTTAATACCGGATGCATCTGTTAAAACTCCTCCCATTACAGTTATATCAATGAGTGCATCCCTCTGCACATAAATGTTGTTATGTATTTCTGCACTATGTCCCATGAAGTCGGTGATCACTGTCTGTGTTTGTTTTGGTAAGGTAGCAGTAGTAGTTGCTAAATGTTTTCTTAATGTTGTAGCGGTAAATTTGCCGGTAGGAAAACCCCGGTTTATACAGTATTTTTGTAATGTTTTATGAGCATCATAGTAATGATTGGTAGCAGGATTTACAAATAAATACTTGCAGTCTTTTTTTACTCCAGCACTTTCTCTATATGATATTAGTAAATCTATAGCTGCTCGAACTTTCTTTGACAACAGTATAGAAGCACTCCTGTTCAATTTACCCCTGGATACATACCTTACAAAGTTGTTGGCATGCATTTTTTCCGATTCAGATAACCTTGCACAGTTTTCATCTGTTATGCTTACAATAGTTGCATATTCAACTACTTCAGTTCTTTGGATGTCACCGGGACGTTTTCTATTAAATATTAAAATATATAACATTGTTAACTGAGAGAGCTGTTCCCATATTTCTTGATCGAACGCGTTTTGTAGCAAGTTATACAAATCATCGATATTCTTTTCCAATGTAGACATCAAATTGTTTATTTCTGTTGTAGTCGGTAATACCTCTTGTTTAATTCGTTGTTGTCTTGTTCTAGTTTCTGTTGCCAGTTTCGTCATATCAGAATTTTGACTTTGAGTTAACAAATACAAGAAATTGTCAACATTCTTGTATCCCTCTTTATCATCTGATTGGATTTTAGAACATTTTAGGACATGTGCAACTTTTTTAATTAAATTGCAAGAAGAGTGAACGACAGTAGGAGCTTTGTATTGTTCACCATCATAACCTCCTATTACTTTAACAGCAGCAACAAGAGTACTATACTGTTTTGGACAGAAAATATCTTTTATTTCATTTATCAAAGGATTTCGACGTTTCATTTCAAAAAAAATGGTTGCCAATAGCCTTAATTTGGAGGACACCATTTTAATGTGATGCTTACTCAGTGTAATATATTCAGCCAACTTATTACCAAATAATACAGCAGTTAGGTCAGTAGTCACAAGATTAAATGTTGGGCCAGGACGCATGGTAGTAAAAACATGATTCTTTAGATTGTCACAGGCCAGTTCATGAACGAATGAACCTTTCACAATACTTCGTCCATGAAGATTACGTTTACTATCGGAGTTATATAAACATCTTTCTCTAACATGATGCCTCAAGTTTTTTGCAGAGTAGTACCCTGAACAATAAGAGCATGGCAAGTATGTTGTCTCTGCAGGTTTGTTTGATATTCTCACAACAATTTCTTTTTCTCCACTTCCTTTATTGTACAAAAAGTCACCTTCCTTTCTTATTTCATCAAAACATCTCCGTCTTCCGGCTGTATCTATAATAAGAAAAAAAAGGAAAAATGAATCATTCAAGTGCATCACTATTATTTTTCGGTTTTTGATTGGTATCGTTTAACCCTGGCATTGGGCCAATAAAACTAGTATTTATTTGTATAATTGATCAAGTTTTGTAATACTTACTTTTAGCATATGATACTGCTTTTTTGACATCTTCTTCTCTTTTGTGGATTCTTGTTAGATGTCTAGGCAAAGATACGGTCAATATTCCACAGTACTTGCAGTAATGCTGTTTGTGTTTTTTTTTACTTTTTCCTGTAAATATATTAAAATTTAATTTATTGAAGTAGGGATGTACACAATTGATTAGGTTGGAATTATTAGTTGCTTTTACAAAGGATCCTCAAGGATAAAATTGATTCATATTGTAAGTCTATCTAAAGACTTGATAAGAAGCTAGAAGTTGTGGTATGTTTTAAGTTTGATGTGTATATTTAAATCAAGAGAGTTTATTTACTTCAAATAGGAAATCCTAATATACAATTACAATAATCATTATTAGATCTCGACAAGTATTTCTTAAAAAACTAACGCAATAAAATTATATATAAATTTACAAGTAATGAAAATAACAAATAAATAAATCGGAAAATATCAACTGCACATACACGAATCAAAAATATTTCCACTTAACATATAAGTGCATTAAAGGATTTCAATTTAATTAAAAAACAAACAATTTTGCAATTCTATTTTAAATTGTTGAAATGTTTTACAAGAATTTACACAATCTGGCAGCTTATTATAATCAATAAAAACCTTAAAGTTTAACAGCCTTATTAATAATAAATTTAGATTATTCTAACATGACTTTAAAATCAAACTAGTGAAAAAACATATTAATGAATACATTTAACATTATTTTAACATGCTATAAGTACGTTCTTAGTAACCATTAGTTAGTATGGTGTTATCGTCTCTATTATTAATAAGGCTGTAATTGTTTAATATTAAAAGCCTTCCTTTGAGTTTTTACATATAAGTTGTTTTTAGTTCTAGTGTTAATGAAGAAGTGAAGGTTAGCAACTTAACTAAATAAGATGGAAGAAGTTGATTTATCATTTTAAAGACAATTAGACACCTATAAATAATTGCCAAATATATGTCCTTTCTCTATGGAAAACCATTCTAAAGTTTGTAACATCAATATTATTGATATATTCAAAGAAAAAGTAGAAGCTGACAAAAAAAATAATAATTTTAAAAGGTGGATGATAAAGAGTGTCAGTTTTTACTAAGTCTGTGCAGGTCGCAGCTAGAGTATTAAGATATAATCAATGGATGAACAATGCATTTTATAACTTTCCCAATCCTGTCACAGGAATCAATTGTACAAACTTACCCTTTTTCATCACAGTATTTGGTCCAGTTTCAAATTCTTCCATGGGTACTATGTTTTCATCAAGCTGGTCATTAGAGTCGATGTTACTTTCACCAATCTGGTCATTATGGTCGACGTCACTTTCAACAAGAAAATCATTAAAATAAAAATTGTCAGAACAATTATTACCAGAACTCGTTGCCCCTTCATTACCTACGGCCTTACATGATTCGTCGACATTTTGACTATCATTTGAAGTTGATGGAATAAAATCGGAAATATCCAATATCAAACAATCCCCTACAAGATATTTAAAAAAATGAAAACTCAACTCAAAAGGTTATTTTGTAATTACCATACCTTCAATCATGGCTTGCAGGTCTGTGTGTTCTTGGAAATTTGTTTCTCGTTCAATAACTGTCGCTCCTTCATTACCTAATGACATGCATGGTTTGTCAAATATATTACAATTATTTGAAGTTGAGGCATCTAGTGTTGTGATGGAATTGGAAACATCAAAAATAAGACCTTGGCTCGTTGAAAGCATGCCTAGATCAGAAGTGGCTGGTATTTCTGCAAGTTCAGTGATTGGTGCAAATGGCTGGAGGTTTTCTAGTTGTGCAAGTGGCTGGAGGTATTCTAATTGTGCAACTGGCTGGAGGTTTTCTAGTTGTGCATCTGGCTGGAGGTTTTCTAGTTGTGCAACTGGATGGATGTTTTCTAGTTGTGCAACTGGATGGATGTTTTCTGGCTGGAGGTTTTCTAGTTGTGCAACTGGATGGAGGTTTTCTGGCTGGAGGTTTTCTAGGTGTGCAACTGGCTGGCGGTATTCTAGTTGTGCAAGTGGCTGGTAGTTTTCTAGTTTATGAAGTGGCAATGTGATTTCTCGTGTTTCAATTGACTGAGATTTTTTCTCTTTTGTAATGACTTTGACATTTTGTACTAATTCTATATGGTCGAATTCATTCCCAATACGTTGCAGTGATACTTTTGGCCACCCAAAATTTAAATTGGAAGCTAAATTTTCAAGTAGCTCTTTATTTGTATGGACTGCTAGTATCTGAACTTGGTAAGAAGCTCCTTTCTGCTTCAATACTTTCAAATTGCCTTGCACTTTTATCTCTTCAATTTTTTTAATATATGTCTTGTTAGAACCTTCAAAGGTTAGTAAACCATACAATATTTTGTGGTTTTCTACAAGTATTGAAGTTCTACAAAAAAAAAGTATA
>CAJUYG010001946.1:12405-31587 GCA_910591675.1 Galerucella calmariensis
AGTATACAACATATTATTATCACATTAGCTAAGCAAAGAGTATGAAAAATTTGTGGATAAGGAATTATAAACAATGTGGAAATTAAACTAGTCATCAAGACATGTAACAATTTTTTGTGTTGAACATTGACATTTAAATGAAATAAGTACCTTGACAAAATTTTGCAATCTACTTTTGCCGAGAGTGATTCAGTTGAAAATAGATGATTTTCATAACCCATTATGGTAAATATTTATAATGTTTTAATAAAATCGAGAGTATATTAAATAATTTCACAGAAAAATAGTTTTAATAATAGTTAATTCCAAACTACTATTGTAGTGGAATTACTTAAATATTATGAAAATGTAAAATTTTTGTGTATTGTATACTGGTTGTCCCCTGAATTAATCAAAGTAGAAATGTTCTAAGAACATTTAAATGCCAACAGAACAGATGTTCACCTTTTATTGAAAAGTTCAAGTACACATCATTACCCTCTTATAAAAAAATATTTACCTTTGACATTTTCCTGATGTCTTCTTTATACTCCTTTTCTTCATAATTTGTTTTGGAAACGATGCAAAAATAAACGACGCGAAAATAAACTTATAATAAAAACCAAACGACGCACAGAAAAACTACGATATAATATAGCTGAAAGAAAAACAGAAATTAAGTTTTAATGATCATAAAATGTCAGGGCTATTTGAAAATTTTTGGTTGTATGAAAAAAGCATATTCGATTGTACATAGAAACTGTACAGTTGCGGCAAGTAAATACAGGGTGATTCACCAAAAACGCCACGGACCTTTATGGCCAAACGATAAATATTTTCGAATTTTTTTTCTCAATATTACGTTAGCCTTCAAATATTTTTCAACTTACAGGGTGTTCCAAAAAGCCGTGGCATATAAAAGTTATGTTTTTTTAAATGGAATACCCGTATTTTTTTTAATTTTTAAAATAAATAAAAAACAAAATAATTTCTGTTTTATAAAAGTTTCCTATACCTATCTTTTATGGTTTTCGATATATCTCGGTTTTTTTACGAAATGCAGGGTGTTGAAAAAAAAAATAACGAAAAAATGGTTCAACGGAAAAGAAAAAGAGAGTGCACAAGTTAAGAAGAAGACCTTGGGGCAACTTTTTGTAACATTGCTAATCCACAGCAGACGATATGAAAAAAGAATAGAAAATGCTTTTGGTGCTGTTACTCCAAATATTTTAAAAAACGTAAGACAATCATTTAAAAAGAAAATCATGAAGTGTATTCAAGAAGATTACTATAATTTTGAGCCCTCAATTCAATTTCTCTCAAATTTTTTTTTATCTATTTTGTGTTATTTTTTTTTTTCTTCAATAAAATGTTATTTTTTGGTTGGAAATGATTTTAATGATTTTACATAAATAAATTCATTAAAAATTACATTATTTTAATATGAAAACAACAGGACGTGGCATTAAATTTGACATTTTTATTATAAAACTCAGCCCACTAATACCTTTATAATAAATAAAAAAGCCCGAGGATCCTATAAAATTATGTTTTTTCTCAATTACATAAAAAATACGAATTATTGATATAGAGAACACTTATATCGATTGAAAGCGGATTATTTACTGTATCAAATAAAGTGAAAAAATACAGGGCGTTGCATTCAATTTAAGAAAGTTATTTAGGTTGAAAGATGTCAATGATATTCCCCACTTTTTTGAGTACCCTGTACATTTTTTTCAATTAACAATGTTACAAATAGTTGCCCCAAGGCCTTTTTATTAACTTGTACACTCTCTATTTCTTTTATGTTGAACCGTTTTTTTAGCAATAGCCTGCATTTCGTAAAAAAACGAGTTATGTATATCGAAAACCATAAAAGATAGATATAGGGAACTTTTATAAAACAGACATTATTTTGTTTTTTATTTAATTTAGAAATTTAAAAAAATACTGGATGTTCCATTTAAAAAAACAAAACTTTGATATGCCCCGGCTTTTTGGAACACCCTGTAAGTTGAAAAATATTTTTAAAATGTAGCTTTTTAAGACATAATATTACAAAAAAAATGTTTTTCAAATATTTATAGTTTTGTCATAAAGCTCCGTGGGGTTCTTGGTGACTCACCCTGTATATGGATATATCTTTTGAACATATTGATAGTTTTCAAATATCTGTACCGAACATCACTTGCAAATACAGCCTTAAAAAGGAACCAATTTGTCCACATTTTCTTCAAATGAATTACCTATTCATATTTTCAAATGTTGAGCATTTCAGTTTTATTCCTTATTCCCTATACTAATACGATTATCAACGTTCAGTAAACTATTTAAAAGTGAGGTAGTTCTAGTCATATAATAATATATTTAAAGATTATTTTTGTTACATATTTTACTTTTAATTTTTCAAACAGACCAGCTCCATTTTGATTGTTTTCCTGAATGTAATTTTTTTTCAAATATTCAACTATTTTGTGATCCATTCAAGATATAATTTAATCAACTTTATGTATACTTTTTGGTTTATGACGTTAATGGGTACATGCTTTTGATGAAAAAAATGGCTTAATTAGCTAAAGAATTATGAAACGTAAAAATCACGTAACAAAAAAATTCAAAGCACGTATTTTATCAGATTTAAAAATTGGTAAAATACATATTATTGACAAAACAATATTTGGATTACTTACGTGAGACAAATTAGTGATTTACAGCAGGTGTTCGGATACCTACACGTTTTCAATTAGAAATTAAGAAAGACACATACTCTATTCCGAATATAAACGTTTTTTTAACCCTACTTATAAAAACGTATTCCCTTAGAAAATAACTGTGATTGGAAACAAAGTAACCAGAGAGTATTTGAACAAAGCAATCAACACTAATAAGTTGTTATTTGTCCGCCAAAATGACACATAGAGGTACATTAGCACCGACAACTGACCAACTGGCAACTATTAACGGAAAATGAAGATAAAATTTTATGACTTTTAAATTCACCATCCCATGAGTGACGAAACAGTCTGTCCTTTTTGTTTCGATGGAAAAACAATGAGACAGAGATGGATATCAGTGATCGACTGATAAAATGAAATGACACAAAGCATAACCATAGTTAAAAATCACAGACATCACTAATTTCGTGTATGAGTTCGTTCAAAATAATGATCGGTTCATGCAAAACATAGAACTAGAAATTTTTAAATCTTAAAAGTAGTTATTTCTTATTTTTAACCAACAAAATAAAATTTCGAGCAATTCTCGAGATACCTACCTATATAAAGAAAAAAAAAATAGGATAAAAAGGTGTAGGGTTATTGGTTAAGATTCCACCAAAAAGTAGTACAAATTTTAGAGGATACGAAAAATAACATGAAAAATTACAATTTTTTGAATAATTTTCATATCCTCATTTAAGAAATATACCATATTTTACTCGTCTACAAAATCGTTCTCGCCTTAATTATATTGTAGATTCATATTCAATTCCAATTTGAAATGTAGTGAAATTTTGGTACTCGACAAATGAAAAATGTCAGTTTCACTGCAAACTATCTTTAAGGACATTCATAAGATCAATTCAAATTTGTGGGATCAACAAAAAATACATATAATTTGAAACCATTTTTTGAAATATCTGAGATTTCATAAAAAAATTACAAATAGGAACAACCACCATGCGCAATGAGGTATTAAAGATAGACAAGCTTTGTTTACATTTGGATTGTCCCCAAAATATTTAAGAGGAGACTCTTCTTACATGATACCAAATCTAGTATAACAATAATCGTAATTAATGATTATATTCAAGATTTTTGTAGTAATTTATGTTCAAAAGGTAAGAAAAAAAGTGGAAAGGGTTTAAAATAGCTATGACCAACCCACATTCATCTGTCAACAAGTAATTCAACATAATCAAAGTAAGTTATGAAAAATTTTATATTTCTTGAAAACGTCAGTTACCAAATATGTTTACTTTGATTGTGTTAATAAATTTTCAATATTCGCAGTACTGCACAGTGTTACTATGATATACATTACTAAAAATCAACAGCAGACAATAATGATAATAATAATAATCAACTTACCAGTATTAATATACTTTTTTCTTCAAGCCACTTTGATTGCAAACAATGCACTTGAAGGTAGGAAGGGCATCATAGTAAATACCTTCCAAGGAGTTGGCACAAAAATCACAATATAAGTGACCACATGTTGACAAAAATGTGGTCAATCCTGCCCTTAAGGGGTACCAGCAAATGTTACAGGACACATTATTTGCTTCCAGATTGTGTTTTGGGCTCTGGCAATGGATACAGGGTATTGCAAGACTGCAGTCTCTACCTGTAAAATATTTGAGGCATAGACTTCTGTTAACTTTTCTTAATGCCAATGCCAATCTCTCCATTTCATTGATAGTGGATTCAATGAATGGTCTAAAATTTTTTTGGACGATATTCAATTCTTCCTCCGTTAAATGGAGCAAGATGCATTGCCCATTGTTGCAGTTCATGTTGTAGCAACGAAGTAATTTGTGTGCATACTTGCATGTTTTTCTCTGGCAATGTGTTGCTAAATACTCCATGCACATCCGATTAGGTCTTGGTTGGCTGTAACAAAAAATATTTAAATATCATTGAACTGACTTTTACCAGTTTTGTTTTATTTTGACTTGTCTATACCACACTCCAATAAAAATCTAAATTATATAATTTCAAATGCTCCATCATACTGTATTTTTTTCAACATGACAATATTTAAGTTACAATATGATTGAAATGAATTATGCCAGATTTTATTCTGTTATTGTGATCTATAAGTATATCTATAATAAAAATTTACAAAAAATTATTAATAAGAATTTAAGAAGTCATTAGAAATTGAAAAATACATACTTAATGGTTTAATACGGTTGTAGGTTCAAAGCACACTTCGCACAAACCTAATCTATTTGTGCTCTCCATAAATGCCTCCCAGGGTAAAAAGCACTCATTGCAAAATATATGCCCACAGCTGCGTATATTATAAGAGTTGAGTAAAACTTTCTTGCAACCACTACAGCTCAACTTTTTAGGCATGTCACTTTTTTGCATATGCATATACTTGCAGTCTTTCAATGTGCAGACACCATTCTCATAGTAATGGTTACAAATTCCAGAATTGAAGTATTCTTGGAATGTTTGTCCACTAAGGCAAGCTGTGAGCTGGTACATTTTTTTCTGTGCAGAGGTCTCATGCACGTAGGGACACATATTTCTGTCACAATGTCCTGTTTTATAAAAACCAAAACAATTTTGATAATTGTGCAAAAATTTGCACTGTCTTCCCCTATGGCACCTGCCCTTCTTAAAATCAAGGCATTCCTCCCTAAATTCCCTAGAAAATATTAATAAAATATAGAATTTACATGCAAAAAAACTTTGTGCAGATTAATTTTAATTATATTTTATGACTTTTAAAACTATATGAAATTATTTTAAATTATGTACCTTTAAAAATATTTCTATAGGTACATACAGGCAAGGCAAACTCAAATTTATACATATAGCAAATAGTGAAGCAAACCAATAGTGAAGCAAACCAATAGTTTCACCATAGTATTTAAATATTGCAAAAATTAAAATCATCAATTCATAATAATTTAGTATTAGAATACTAGCAACATCATTTTGTTACCTCTATTTTCTATGATACCTACATTGAATGTTTTTTGAAAGTCATGATGATATAAGGTTAACATAATTTTAAAATGTCATTATTTAGAAGGATTTAGAATAGAGAAAAATGGAAATATAACCCATTAGCATGAACTACTAGGAATTTATTAAGATTTCGAATCAATAGTTACAATTCGTTTTCGACAAATAGTCTTGATTTGGAATATCTTATAGCCTATTCATCAGGTGATGAGAGATCTGCAGGTAAGTATTTACATCAAAATCTCTCTAGTACATCTAGTGGAGGTCGGCGAAGGTATCTAACTGAGTAGAGGAGTGGAACTCTCTCTCATTCAGTAAATTGTCACATAGAGGCAAAGCATACACTTTTTTGTTCAACAAACTTACTTGTGTTTGTAAGTAGATGTATGTACTGTATGTTCAATGTATGAAAGGTGTGCAAGCATTACCTACAAGTCACACACACTTTTATAATGCTTTAATACAACATATGGTTTTGTAAAAAAAAACTTTTCTTGCCAATTCCCATGTTCACTATGATACCTCCAAGTAACACACTTTATATAATATTATTACGTAAAGTTAAAATTGAACAGTTATTGACTATCTTCCCAATTTCCATGTGTCTGAGAAATGTAAAATAATGAATATACATTATGTTCTGTATAGTTTGAGTTTATTAAAAAAAATATATATATATTTATATATATTTATGGGTTGATATTATAATCTGCCCAATTAACAATAAAGTACTTTTTATAGTTTGTGGATTACTCCAATGAACTGTGTATAAAAAAAAGAACTGAGCTGTGGTCCTATTTGACAAAACAAAATTATTTATTCCTAATTATGTAAATCCTGGCTGTTACTCAGGCATTATACTTCTATAATGCTGTCAAATATACTATAATATAAATTATTTAGCAATTTGCTGCAGCGAATGTTGAGTATATTGTTTTTCTATATATATATTTTTTTCAATTTTATTTGATAAATTAGTTTTATGTACCTACCTTTATTTATTTATGGATTACACTTATTGTTTGTACAATTTCTCAACTTCAATTATAGTTATATATTATAGTCCCTGGGTGAGAGTAAAAAAAGTAATAAATTAATGTTTGTCTTGCCTGAATGTACAATAAGGTTTCATAATAGGAAGAGAATACAATAAGAAAAAGAAGTAAGTATATAGGTACATACTTGTATAATGCTGCTTTTTTGCCGACATACTGCACAAATCAAAGGCATCCTATTTGAGCAAGTTTCACAAAGAAAATGCCCACATGCCGATAACAAATAAATTTTATTTTTTATTTTTTCCAAGCAAATTGGGCATCCAAATTCCTCCTCTCCCGCCTTGATATGGTGGTAACAACAGGAATCCCGCTTGCTACATGTCCCAGTTTTCCAATATTCAAAACAATACCCTCTTCTAAATTCTTTTTTCTTTATTTCTTCCAATAAATTCTCTGTTTTTTTGCCAGAACTCTTGTATACCAGAGAATCTATTTTACTGCAATGCAGCTTTAGGCATCCACTGTAGTGACACACACCATTTTGGAAATTATGGCAGAACTCTAAATCGTGGATTTTCATGCAAGCTGCTGCAGAGTGTTTTTGACGACATATGGTACCATTTACCCTAGAAATTGACCACCAAGTAATGTACCAAAAGTAGAGTGTTACCCCAGCATTTTTAATTCAATTTATATATAATTATAATTTACTGACGATCCAAATGTAATTTTGTGAAACCAGTGGAGTAGTAGGTATATGCTATATTTCTGTTGTGAAATTAAGTAGGTAGTTACCTATCAATTGATTTCATTTCATAATTATTATGGAAAGATTACATTAAGTAAGGGTTGAAACAATCAATTTTCAATTTATATTGCTGTTTATTTATATTTTTCTTTCCACTTTGTAAAATTCTAACATAGTACAGAATATTGTTTTTTCTTATTTATTTAAATTATAATGTTAAGCTAAATTGTAATTTGTAGTAAGTGCAATAGGGCTGAACTGATGGCCATACAATGAGTACCTACCCTATCTTAGCTGTTTATTAAACATTACAATATTTGGATAATTCTCAAACATCATCTAGGACCTCAGCTCAGTTGGCTAAGACTCATCACAGTTTAGACAAAGCAATTTTAAAATCCCTAATAAATTTTACCTGTTGAAATAAACGAGTGAGAAGCTCCTAGCTCCAAAAGTGAATCTGCGACAATTGACTGAGCCGGCAACAGCGCACCAAGATGTCCGTTTATCATGGTGGCCTCATGGCTCGCCCATTCTAATATACGGGGGAGGTTGAAATTTGTTATAAAAATTTGGTTGAGAAAGAACAGAGTTATATGTAATAATATAAAAGTCCATCATATTCCGTATTCAAAATTCTCTGACAAACGATACGAGGGTCGTTGTAATTTTTATTTTTTTCGACCCTCGTATCGTTTGTCAGCGAATTATGAATACGGAATATGAAAGACTATTAAATTATCTACCTCTGTGCAAAATGTAAACGCGAGACATCGATATATGGCATTGCAGTAATAAAAAGAAAGTTGTAAATTTTCATGGAAGGATATTGATATGATTATAATACAGCAGCACAGTAGCAAAATAGAGACAATTTTGTTTCAATTAATTTGATTTCTATATTTTCTTACCCCGATAGTTGGTTCTGCCTGATAAAATTTTTTACTTGCTTACAAAATATCTCACTTACATATCTTCAATCGCATATTCCCCCGTAACTGGCGAATCCGACGATCGACGGCTGAGCGGTGTTGCCATATCAATTTTGTTCGCTATGAGCTTCTCACTGATTTTAAATAATGTGTAGTTTGCAGTAATAGAATCAAAATATGAAATAGGTATATATATACTCCTAGGTATAAATAAAAAGGATCTGATAAAGGATAAAAAATCCGAGAAAAAGTTATTTTTATATTACTGATGTTGAATTATAGATAATACCCAAACAAATTATCAATGATGGTTTTATATTTTTTTGCTCACTATGGTGTACCTACCTACCTACCTAATCAACAATTCCTAAATCACCGAGAAAAACTATTGAAAATTGGTTGATTTTCAATTTCAAATTAAATAACTATGAGGTGATCTGTATGTAGAGCATAAATTTAAGTTTACTCTACAATTTTTGAGGTTTGAGTTGTTTCATTCAAACAGGTGATAAAGTTGGTATAAGTAGAATCTAATACCTACATACAAAAGAATTTCCAAGACACTTTTCTTGAAATATAGGGTGTTAAGAGATGCATATAATATATGTGTAAGTCTTTCTTCTGTGGACTCTAATAAGATTTTTTTTAATTGTGACGCGACACTTTATTCCTTTCCCAGCAACTAAAATGAAATGTTTCAATTTACTTACCATTGGTAATAAGAGTTTCCTGAAGTTGAGGCAGCTTCTCCAGAATTTGATGCACCCTCTCCAGAAGTTGATGCAACGTCTCTAGAAGACGAGGCAGAAGCACCCACTTGTTTTTTATTTCCGTACATAACGATGCACAAAGAAATTAGATACTTAGATAGGTAACTAATTAACAACGCAAATGAATTAACAACGCAAAGAAAAAAATATTAATGTAGAACCAAACAACGCAAAAATACACCGCACACAAAAATAGTATCCACTTCGGAATACTAAGAGTGAAAGATATAAATTTAAAAATATTTCCCTATTTATACCAGTGTCCAAAATTCGGTTGGGATCTAGCGAACCAGTTAAGTATTCGTCTTAACGCCATACAATAATATCGAATATTCAGCTGTTCCGTTGTATAGCGAGTATAACGGTTTGAATGACCTTGAGTGAACAGAAAAGAAACATTTAACATTCAACCACTATGCATTCAACGTTGCCAGTTCGAAAACAAGTGGAAGATTACTACAGCATTATATTTTCTTCAAATAATTTTTGTCTCAAAATGAAATTTTTGATGAAATCTATGTAGCTAGGTACTGTAAGATTAGAAAAAGGTATATATTATAATAAAACTCAGCGATACTGTAACTATCCAAATTCACTTGTTTTGGTATTATGGTACAAAGACTGTCTAGTTTTAACAACGGCCAATGTCACTTTTTTTGGTTAATTTTAATTATTGTTTTTGAGAAAATCTACAATTGACGTCTCTTTTACACGCCAAACGAGAATGTGGAGCTCTGGTAGTAAAAAAGATTCAATTTGCAACATTATTATTGACTGTAGTTTTTGATTAAAACTTTGGACTCAATTTTCTCAGATTACCTAGTGTTTTTTGATGTTGGCCCTTTTAGAACCAAGCCACAAGCCACATATATATATAGGTTATATTTAAAAAGTAATAAAGGCAACTCCCAAACTTTGATATAGGTACCTATCCTATATCTAGATATACCTAGGTAGTTAGTTGTTCTTTTGGGTTGAAATATCTAATTACAGAGTGTATTGAAACGTCGTTGAACATAATTAAAGTATTGTATTTATAACAATACCTACTTCAGAATAGTTAGGTACCATGTTTTATAATGAGAGAAAGAAGTACGTGGGTACCTACCTACTTATTTAATATTATATTAGACTAGAATTTTATCTTTTTAAGTGAAACGTTAGGTACCTAATACCTATTTTTCACCTATGAAATAAACATGACGGCAGAAATGACGATGAGACAACTTCTATTTTATGCAATATCAAAAAACATGATGTCTTTATTAAGCCCATTTTCAGCTGTGATATGAACCAAATTATCTATTGTGATATGCTTATAGGTACCACCGTAGGCAAATGTTGTTTATACAAGGTGGACCGAATTTAATTGATATCTCGTGAACCACAATAGATACAATATTGATTAAATGGAGAAAACGTTTGGTATATTTATGGGAAATTAGATGGTTCAAAAAAATTTAAAATAGGTATATCCACCAGTTCCGGGGATATTTGACAAAATCTGAAAATGGTCATCCTTTTCGTATTTTAATATACCTACTCCATGCGATATCTAAATGACAAAAAATTTTGTTTTTCTTTCGGGTAGGTAAACGAAACTTGACCCGTTACATTTTGTATATTAGATAATAAAGTGTGTATTGAATCGAATACCTACGTTTTAATAATTAAAAGTAGTGTAACGATGTACGTAAACTGCAGTTTGCTGTGGTTTAACTATTTTAATGAACTAGATATTTATTACTAGTTAGGTACCCACTACTACCATAGGTACATAATATAGATTTACATAAAATGAAAATAATGTTTAGAACGATAACGTTGCCTTTCGGCTCGTTCTTTCAAGTCAAGACAAGTCTTAAAAAAAACAGACAATAACAAAACACATGGCGCCAGCGACTACAAACTAAAAATACAAGGCTGCCAAACTGATACATACCTACCTAATATTATCAATATAATTAAATCTTAAATCCATTAAACAATATCAGTAGAATAAAGTTCAAATTTGATGAATATTCGGTAGATAGAAATAGGTATGAACTGCTGAAAGGGTCTTTATATAGGTATAAAAACTTATTCCGTTTTGCCATTGTTTACCTATGTTGATTATTATTGAGTATGATTATTATATACCTAGGTTCTGAATATTGTTTATTTTTATAAAAATGAATACCTAGGTAGGTACCTATTTTTTTCATTTTGCTCAACTTTCAAATTAAATAAAGTAGGTACCTACCTAGTGGAAAAGATTGAATAGATGTAGATACATACTAAATGATGAAATTAAACAATTTAATTTGTTAAAATCTACATTATATTTGTTTTATTTCATCAAATTAATTGATTTTTTCGTCTACTTCGTGTAAGGTATATCTGGATCCACCCTATTTGCAAGGTCAGCCAGGGGTATCTTAAACGAGTGTTACTTGTGAGATAGCACAAAATAGGAATGTTTGTATGTAAACAAACACAACCAGATTATAAGAAAAAGGAAAGATAACGAGGGGTAGTCAGGTAGTTAGTTTTCGACAAACCATGAAATAGAATACGAGATTGTTAAAATAGTTTTCGAATAGAATAGGAGATTTTTATTTGTTACATTCGCATTTTTGAGCTATATTAAATTACACAAAATCATTCATTAGTGACTACCTTCTGGTTTTTTAGTTACATAGGTACCTACCTATCGCTTTTATTATTATTCTGCAAAACTATTATTAGTGTTATAACATAAAAAAAATTAAAAATAAAATGTAGACTCATAACTAACTCGTATCGGTAGGACTTGAACCGACGACCCTCTCTTTGGAAGGCACGCGCTTAACCATAGTAGGTAGGTATCATGAAGGTCGAACAATGTCAATAATACTTATAGGTATGAAATACCTACATTAATACTTTTATATTTTAAAGATTGATAAAAAATTATACATCCTTTATGGAATGGCAGAATAAAAAGACATCAAAACAAAACTTAGAAATGCAAATAATACCTATTGATAAATTGATAGTTTCAACCCTGGAATGGCAGAATAAAAAGACATCAAAACAAAACTTAGAAATGCAAATAATATTGATAAATTGATAGTTTCAACCCTTACACTGTGAAATTTATACATGTCAGTGTTTAAAAATACTCATTATTTTTAATTCACAATACCTATTTTATAATATATTTACAAAAAACTTAGACCCGACCGGTTTCGATGTTTATACATCATTTTTATGGGGTGGAATGAAAACATTTGTTTATTATGTAACTAAGAAAATGAAAGGAAGACTTTTAGGGTATGATAGGTACCTATCATATAGATAGTGAAATTAAATAAAGTAAACAAGTGTATTATTAGCTAAGTTAAAAGGTATAGGTATATATGATCCCCAGTATACTCTTATAAATGAGCAAATAGATACTTTACTATCTCCTTTGTTAGACTGTTGGACCGATAAATGTTAATGTGTTTCCACACTAAATTCTGCTCTTCACGAAAATATATATACACCTTTTAACTTAGCTAATAATACACTTGTTATTTACTTTATTTAATTTCACTATCTATATTATACCTATTACTATCATACCCTAAAAGTCTTCCTTTCATTTTCGTAGTTACATAATAAACAATGTTTTCATTCCACCCCTTGAAAATGATGTAGGTACCTACCTATACCTAAACATCGAAACCGGTCGGGTCTAAGTTTTTTGTAAAACTTATGTTATAAAATATTGTGAAATAAAAATAATGAGTATTTTTAAACATTGAAATAATATTGATGTTAATGGCCGCTAAATGTCCAAAACTTCACAATATATCAAAATTCGGAGAATGTTTTCAAGTTAGGTAGTATTCGTTTTTTTCTACCCGAGCTCGCCCAAAGCTTTCAGGAAAAAGTCATAGAGGGTAGCGGTTATTGATAGAAATAAATTTCTTTTCTTTGCTATTTCTTTATTTTCTTTTCTATTCATATTTTTATCAAGTTACAGAGTACGTGTGCAGAGTATATTTGGTTAAGTCATAAAACCAGGAACGTAGTTTTAATCCTTCAAGAAAATAGATAGGTACCTACTTTTTTGTCCAAGTTATCCAGCTAATAATATATAATAGTGGACAATACCAATTCCCATAATAATAATAATAATAATTCAAGGCTACCTACTTAGAAAAATTCCTAACATACCTACCTACTACCTAACTGCTCTCTTAGCAAGAAATTGACAACATTTTGTATTAGAAAGATTTATAGTATAGGTACCTACAAAGGCTTTTGGATCAAAAAACTATACGAGAATACCTATTTTGTATAATAAATGAAATTGCAGAAAGCAACACTCCTAAGTCACTTTTAAAAAGAAGTGTCAGAAAAAATAATATTAATTGGTGAGCAAGTAGTACTTAATACAAATTTCTCCCACACATTGAGTTAATCAATTGATAATATACCTACCTATGGTTAGTAAAAAAAGCGAATAGGTACCTACCTATTTTAAATATTTGCAGCATTATCAGATTTTATAAAAGGTTTAATCGAAACCAATAAACAAAGTGAGAAGTGACAATTATAAATATGACAATGATTTGTACTAAATCCTAACTATTTTATAGTGGACAATAGCTTACCAATAAGGAAACGATATTTTATAATTAGTATTAGCTGTACCTTACATACCTATCTACTTATATAGTAGAGGATTAAGCATTGTAATAACATGACTGGATCTTAATATAGTTCCCTCGAAACATGAATAAAGTCTTATTCAACAATTCTAAACAAATGAATCTGACATGTTCAAGTTTTACCTACCTCTACCTACAGCATTTGAAAAAATTGTTTAAAGCAAAATTTATAATTTACGATTACAAAGTTATAATAACTAGGTATATTATTAATAAAATTAATTATTAGGTACTTATATTTGCCAAAAATAGAGAAATACATTAAATACGTCAACAGAATAATGATTTACATTGAGAAAGTCCGACCCTGTTCGTCTGCAATGTATTCTACTATAATTGAAAACCGAGTTTTATATTTTATTGACTTTTACTTATTCTCATAACGGATGTTAAGAGGTGTAGTATGGACTATACAGAGTGTGTCACGTCAAAATATCAATTTTGTTATTTCAAATAGATTATATTTTGGATTCGATAAAAAACTGATGTCTAAATTTAACCTACCTACCTATTAGGAAATGCAAGCTTAATATTTTCTATGTGAGAACAAAACTAAGAGTATCTATGGAAATACTTAAAGCGACAATTTTGAGAAATCATTATTCAAGAGAAAACAAATCTCACACAAATTGTTTACAACTTAAACTATGAAATAGGTAGGTACCTACGATATTTTATTTCAACACGTGTTTAGGTACCTATATTGATTAGACAAAGCACTTAGGCCAGGTCTGTTTTCACCATTGAATCGTTATTTGTCACACTTTATTCTCCAGATATAAATAAACCCATGGACCTTTGTATTTTATGAAGACATTCTATTTATGGCACAGTACCTACTTTAAATCCATAGATTATTTTTTTGTAAACAATCCAACATAATAATGATGATGTGTTTTTATTCTGCCATTCCATAAAGGATGTATAATTTCTTATCAATATTTAAAATATAAGAGTATTAATGTATTTCATACCTAAGTATTATTGACATTGTTCGACCTTCATGGTACCTTCCAAAGAGAGGGTCGTCGGTGCAAGTCCTACCGATACGAGTTATTTTCAATTTTTTTTATGTTATAACACTAATAATAGTTTTGCAGAATAATAATAAAAGCGATAGGTAACTATGAAAGTAAAAAACCAGACTAGGTAGTCACTAATGAATGATTTTGTGTAATTTAACACAGCTCAAAAATGCGAAGTAGACGAAAAAATCAATTACTTCAGTTTTTTTCATTTGATCCAGCCACCTATCTTGAAAGTTGAACAAAATGAAAAAAAATAGGTACCTATTTATTTTTAAATAAAAATAAACAATATTCAGAACCTATAATAATCATACTCAATAATCAACAAAAACAATGGCAAAACGGTATAAGTTTTTATATAGAAAGACCCTTTCACAAGTTTCTATTTCTCTACCGAATATTCAGACGGAACTACCTACTCGAGAATCTCCGAATAGACATAGGAGTAACATTACAAGAAATTTCCTTTCTATTGTGTTACAGAGTTCACGTGCTGTTTTAATTATTATACATATGCCCTCCTAAAGGTAGGCAACCCGTCATAACCTGCCTCCTAAATATAGGCAATCAGTCTTTCTCCCGGTCTTTAGGGTATAGGCAAATATTAATAAGCATGCTGCGATATGATAAGAAATATAGGTACGCAGACAGTTTCTTTAGATGAATTAGATAAAATGGTGAATAATAAAATTGGCTTTTTACCACCGTTGACAAAAAAGGTTAAGAAAATACACAAGATCTTTACTTTCTTTGTATTACATTACTATGTAATATCAAATAGTGATAAAGTCTAGGCTAATAAATATCATTCATAAGATAGTTTTTGTTTATAGATAAGAGATTGTGAAAGTGCTTTATATTGAATTAGCAGCACTAATAAAAAAATAAGTACAAGAAATTGGTTTATGTGAAAGCTATTTCTATTTCTTCCAGATAAATTAGTCAAAACTTTTAGGTAACTGATTCAATATACTAATTTTTCTTTCATTAGTAACATCATATAATTAATATTATTTACCCAGAGTTAGAGAATGTTTATACAGTAATTATGCTAAGATACCTATGATCAGAAATATGCATAGTTCCTTTAGATGAATTGAATAATATAGTGAATAAGAATCAGTCAGTTTTATTACCGGTATTTGGATTATGGACATCTACAAATAATAAAGAAGTACCACCAAAAAACTCTTCCATGTTATAATAATGGAACGATAAGAGTTGCATCAATACTACTATCTATATGTAATTAAAAGCATAAGTGGATAAATATATACAATTTTCTCTCAACAAGATCTTTTTTAGATGACCTATACTTCAAATAGTATTACCATTGATATTAAATATAAGACATACTTGAAGAGGTTAATAATTGCACAGTACCTAATTAATTTGTAGGTATTTTATTAATATAAAATAACTAGATTAAGGAATGTTTTGTTGTAAATACTTTGCTACTTTCTAGGACACAATTTCACTTAGTGACTTTATTTATGATCAAATAATGTTTTAAGCTATCTTTACTCCAAACAACGTTCATAGGATACACTGATTTAAAATTCCTGCATAGCTTGCGAAACACCTGAAAATTATATGTCATCTCATACATTTGTTGTAGATGCTACAGAATGAAGTACAATATCAAGCTTGGTTTGTAATAGTGAAAAATATATTCAAAAGTGACTAACGCATCCACAATAAAACACAAAAGAAAGCAAAACAAAAACAGTACAGTTGAATTTGTGTTGTATTAAATAAAAGTGTAGGAAAAAATAATATTTGTTTAATTTATTTTTTATAAAGTACCTACAGGATAAGCTTATAATCTATTTCTTTATAACTCGGGATGGAACGATACTAAGAGGGTATCGATATACTTTGTACTTAAGAGTATTTTTTTTATAATGATATCATACTACTCGATATTTTGTTTAAAAGTATCGATAGTATTTGGTATCGACTACTTTGCAATATTGCAATTCAATAATTTTAGTTTATTTTTATTATGTAAGTATGCCAAGGTATATGAAACTATTAACAATATATCAATAGGTATATTACATTATGTTAAAATATACAAACACATTTTTTAAGGGAACTATATAATAATATCTATTTGAAGACAATAATAAAACATACAAAATATATTAAGACAAAAATTTAAGTCCAAAATAAACAATATTGTCAAAAATATTAATACCAATTTTCTGGAATCGATACAAGAAATACTAGTTTTTTTTTCCAAACGTTTGCCCAGAAGTCCATTTATACCTGCGTTACAGTAGCGCCGGCATAAAAAATAAACTATTAATTATAAAAAAAAATGTCAAAAAGTAGACAGTCAATCAGAGAATTACTGACCAAATTTTATCCAATTGAAAGACCTCTTGTTTATTATAACATGGGTATTTGTTTTCTGAAAATTTAAATTGTACTAGCTACTTTTCCTACACAGCTATTCTATAACCTGTGACTGTGAAATAGACCCTAATAGTAACTATAAAATGAATGTTTCCAATTATATACATATTTTATTATTAAATATTTGGTACTTTATACATCGAAACCGGTAGGGTCTAAGTTTTTTGTAAAACTTATAAATATTGTGAAATAAAAATAATGAGTATTTTTAAACATTGATATGTATGAATTTCACAGTGTATAAGGGTTGAAACTATCAATTTACTTTAACATTCCATTTATTTAACATACTTTTCAAGTTCAATAACATAATATGCAGAAACTACACATACTCTCAATTTATGTTCTTCTTTTCTCAATTCTTTTTTTCAAAATAGCAGTTTATAGAATATTCCTTTTTAATGTGGAAGGTACTACATGGCCCTCAGTTTTCATCTTTTTTGTCCTATCACCTCCTTCATTGTTTCTAAAAGTTTAAGAAAAAGTTGTTTTTTATTATTATATTTTGGTAAATATAATATATCTTTTAAGATTGTAGATTGAAAGGTCAATAGGTATCCAAACAAAATCTAATCTATCATAGTAATATTTTCTGTATATTTTATTCACAATGCCAAAATGCATTAAACTCCATTTTGTAGAAGGAAATTAATTTATTGGTAGCAATTAGCAATGTATTGAGCAATCATATATTTACATGACAAATATGAAAAAAATGTACTTAGGTTAGGCTCTACCACCACAAGATATTTTTAAGAGGATACTAGCCTCATCTGATTTTTTTCATATTGAGTTTTGACCTTTGATTTTATAATACTTTCAATGTTGTGGTGTATCATTGTTTTTTTCTCTACAAGTCATTACATCCTGAAAATTATTTATGTGAAAGTACCTATGTAGTTCTTGCCTTATTATATTTTATTTTATATGCCATCTTCTGCCTCCAACTAGAAAAATGATCTGCATCAAACCAAAAGCTAATAATATAACTATATAATGATGTATGGTCAGACAACCTTTCAACTATATGTACCTACATGTACACTTCTTTGATTAGCCATAAAATTATATTTTACCAACATTACCATTATTGATATTGTGTAGAAAGTCTTCAATATCTCCCCGATATGTATAATAATAATAATATTCATCACAATCATTCCCCAAATGTATTTAATATTGCTAGGTCCAAATTTACATTTTCCTCCAACAACTAATTTTCGAACTTTTGTTTTTAAGTTATCATCTTTTGTTTAAAGTTCTGCTTCCCTAGTTTGCGTAACATATTCTAAAAAAAATATTACATAAAAGCCACACTGATTTTCATTGAATATAGGTAGGTACTACCTAAGCATTGTTCATTTTATATAATTTTGCATTCTGGAATTTCTTATTTAATAAGAATACTAAATTTGCAGAGCTTTATAACCATTAGTAATAGAATTATTTCAAACAAAATTCTATATTCATTATACAACTTCATAACCTCCATAGTCCATATCTTTGCTTGATTAATATTTAAATACCAGATGCACCACGATCATAATAAACACAAATTTATTTCCACGACCACAACCATATCACAACACAAGTTTTCGACATAATAGAGATACACTTTTGAAAAAGTAACGGTTCCGGTCACTGGTATCTCGTTATTTAGTGTTTATTGATAGCAGCGGCAACACTGCTGCGTTTTTTAAAGATTTTTGGATGATAGGCCGACCAAAAATATATTTTTGCTGGTCACGCTAAAATCCATTTACCTAACCACTTTATTTCCCAGCAAATGGCCCGGTCGACCTATCATCCAAATCCGGTCGACCTATCATCCAACTGGCAGCGCTATCATCCGATTTTGCCTGAAATTGGTTGCGGCACCATACAGGAGAGATACATATATATATATATATATATATATATAT
>CAJUYG010001946.1:31687-45709 GCA_910591675.1 Galerucella calmariensis
TATATATATATATAATAATAATCTACTAAATTATTGGGGATTCCGTCACAATCTGGGCTGGTTAAGAAATTAAACTCTTTTTTACTACTTCCAAGCTTTCGGATTTATTTGAATCCTTTATCAAGGCTAAAATATGAACAGTTCAAATATCAAGTTGTAAAAATTATAATTAATTTAAACTTACGTGCAAAGTGAGTTTGTATAAATTAAGTAAAACATCATTATATAAAACACGAATACATCTTCCACTAAACGTGGATGGATATATATATATATTATTTAAAATATACTACCCCATTTTCCTCTTCTGAAATCGAATCTGCTTCATTTATTTCTTCATCTCTTTGAATCATGATTTCTATAGCAGAGCCGTCGATATTTTTCACTTCTATTACTCCTGGTACATTGTCTGAATCCCAATCATTCTGTAATCCATACATTGTTTTTTCATTTGAAATAGATTTTAAGACTTGACATTT
The DNA here is from genome assembly GCA_910591675.1 of Galerucella calmariensis. NCBI lineage: Eukaryota > Metazoa > Arthropoda > Insecta > Coleoptera > Chrysomelidae > Galerucella > Galerucella calmariensis. Next base: position 32,167 of record CAJUYG010001946.1, read on the forward strand.
CTCTTTCTTTAGAACTGGCAACGATCCCCCACCCGTAAGGAATGTTTGTTTTCTTTCTTCAGCAACTTGCCTCCTGATTTCTTTTTTCTTGTTTTCATATAACCGCTTTAAAGATTCTGCTTTTCGAAAAACTGATGAAGAAGTCGTATTAAAGTCTTTTTCAAAGTCGTGTTGCAATTTTGAATTGAATGAAGCTCTATCTGTATAAACATGTTTGGGAAGAGTGGACTGCTCCACCGGGTACAGAATTCCCAAATACTACCTACGCTGCTACATCTAAAGGGTGGATGGAGAAAAAACAGTTTTCTGAAGAGCATTGGTTCAGAACGACCTGTGTTAGTCATTTATGATGGGCACGCTACTCATCTTGGAGTGGATGTCATAAATTTGAAAGTGGAAAACGATATAACCATACTTAAGCTTCCCCTCCATACCAGCCACATTCTGCAGCCACTAGACTTGTGCGTATTTAAATCACTCAAGACTCGTTGGGATGCCAAACTCGTTGAATGGCAGAGAAAGAACATAGGAGCTGCTTTATCAAAGAGTATGTTCTCCAAGATAATAGGAAAGATATGTACGGAAACCAAACCCGAAATTTCAGTGAGTGGTTTCACTGAAGCGGGGATATTCCCGTTAAATCGGAATGTTGTGAAGCAAGACTCATTTGATCCAGTAGTTTTTGAACGTTGGCAAAAAACGCAGAATGTGGCTTGCAGCGATGATGTCGAGTCGATGTCGAGTCTACCGCAGAGCACACCAGCAAACAATAATGCAGTACCAGAGCCTATCGAACCAACGGCAAGCTCAAGCTCGCAAGAGAATGTTCATTTTCTACCACAAGAACCAGAGATTCCAGTTGTGTCATTTGATGAGTTTTTGTTGAAATCCACCAAACGTGAAAATAACCCTGATTTAAGAAAAAGAAAGCGTGTGTGTTTAGGGGCAGAGGTAATCACAAGAGCTGAAGTTGATACGATATTGGATGGAAAAACAATGGAAAAGAGTAAACCAGAAAATAAGACCAGAGGAAATAAAAACGTTACTAAACAAAAGCTATCTGAGAGCAGTTCCGACGATGACAGGTCTTGGCACAGCGATTCAAGCGAAGACAGAATAAGTGAGTTTGATAATACCAGTCAAAATGATTTGGAAGAGCTCGAAAAAAACGAAGCTTCTACTGAGGAACCTGATTTTTCCAAAATTCAAGTGGGTGATTTTGTATTGGCAAACTTTGTTGGAAAAAAGAAAGTCTACAAATATGTTTGTTTGGTGAAACAGCTTATTAATGATTAAGAAGCAGAAGTGACAGGCCTAAAAAGGCTCACAAATAAGTGCCACTTCATTTTAAAGGAGAACGATGTATGCAGCATACTGTTGTCCGACATAGAAAAAAAATTACCTGTACCAAAAAAGTTGATAACCGCTGATTACGAGAAGTACATTTTTGAGACTGCTCCTGAAAGGCTTGAAAATCTCACTTTTTCAACTAATACTTCTAAGTTTGGATAGAATTTTGTTGTTTTAGTTTTTAAACTTACGTTTTGCCCTTTGAATAAACAATTTTCCAGTAAAACAAAATCATCTTCATTTGACTTCCTCCAAAAATATATTTCGTATTTTTTTTTAAAGATAATAACTCAAAGTTGAACATGCTGAAAAAATGTTCAAACATATAGGAATTACGCACTAGCCACGCGTTAAACTCCAGGCATTATCATATAATGGCGTATTATGCCCCGGACCAGTGGGGCAAGTGCGTAATATGCACGTCAAAAAAAATTTTGCATAGGAAAATCGCAAATAATGTTTTTTTGTTGAACATACCTTATCAGTTAATAGTTAAATGATCACAATGATACGACGAACACGCAAAAACTCATAAATTTAGTAAGAGTGATTCTCATAGTTAATTCAAATTCAACTATGGAAATTCCCTTACGCACTTGCCCCGCCTTACCTATTCAGTGGCAATAATATTTATTAAATGGCATTTTAGTTTTCAGAAAAATTGGAAATTCTTCTGCAGTAATTTTCCATTTTTATAATTTGGAGCGAAGATTGTACATACACTTGTAGGAGATAAATTATAATCACAATAATATATTGTTTTGACATCGGTTTGATTTCTATTCTATAAAAAGTTTAAGCAGGTTCACCAACATTCAATTGATATTTTACAATGCTGCCCGATTTAAACACGGATCAACTAATCCAACCTAATATTTCGTCGGTACATAACCAAGTTCTAATCCCCATTACTTAATCCAGATCAAACTAGTAAACGTTGCATACGGGCCTTGAAGCCCACAACGCCCGCGACCGCTGAAATACCCATTCCACTCACGTGAGAAGACCACAGACATTGAAGGCGAAAGTAATAAGTGGAATGCACATCCCGGGTGAAACGTCAAGTTTGTGTGTTGTGTAAAATAATAAAATAAAATAACTTTAGAAGTTCGTGGCCAAAAATTATAAAATAAACATGGTTTGATTCATAATATTGAATGCTACACAGTTATATCAGTTTCCCTTGGATTGGACCTGTAATGCATAGTGAAGATTAGGTAGTTTGGTTAACAATAGTTTTCTTTTCAACTTGGAAAAAAATTTGGTTCTGTTGATAACACTTATAGTTTATTGTATTATAATTAGGCCAGGTATTGGACACATTCAAATTTATAATTATGTCCGTAAAATGTGATGTTTGTAAATTATCTATTCATGAAAAGGATGATTTGGTATTTTGTGATAGTTGCCGCGTATTCCTTCATGTGAACTCAACGAAAGAAAAAAATTGTTCTGGAACTTCAGCATCAGAATTAAGAGCTTTTGTACTACAAAAAAGAAACTTATTTTTTTTCTGTGTCCAATGTAAAGAAGCTTTTAAGAGTGCTCCGAACTATTAATAAAAATTGATGATCTGCAGTCCCGAATTGAGGACTGCGACTGCAACTGAGTTCATGAACGCTAGGTTCGTGCTAATAATGTTATGTTCTATAACCTGGAGGAATCTATTTATCTGAAAAAATAACTGATGATAAACAGAAAATTAGTGATATTTTAAATCCACTAAATAGTATAAGTAGTGATATTATTAAAGTGTTGAGAGTAGGTAAACTAAATACAAGACCTAGACCTGTCAAAGTGGTTCTGAGTAGTTCACAATTAGCAACTCAGATCATTAAATCTAAGAATAAGCTTTCCATTGCCAATATTAAGATAGCTGTGGATAAGACTAAACTGCAGCAAAAACAAATTAATAAAGTTTTGGATGAGTATTATATGTATTATGTATGTATTATATATATTTAAATGTTCATTACCATAATGCATTTATCAACAAAATTATCAGATTGATACCATACAGTTCAATTAATGATCATCAATTCCAAATTTTCCATATTTTTAAATTACAAAATTCATGTTTTGGATATTTCTGGACTCTTGTTAGGTTGTTTGTTTGAATTAGATTGGGGAATGGGTTCTCATTAGACCCTTAATCTTTTTCTGGCTTAGATGTTTTGATTAATTGGTTCTCATTAGACTCTAAATCAGAATTTTCTCAATGAAAATGACTTACATTGGATTTGGGATATCATTAGATACATAATTCAACTAATAGTTCACTTTGCATTTAAATGTATTTTTGTTATTAATAATTGCTGGAATTTGATTTTACATACTTCATTCTTTGAATGATTGTTGTGTTTAGAGTTTCTTCTGACTATTGATTGGTTATCTATTTTAATTAGATTTAGGAACGGGTTCTCATTAGACCCATAATCTTTTTTGGTTTGGTATCAGATTTGAATAATACGTTCTCATTAGACTTTAAAATCAAATCTGTTCCTTTATTTAGATGGCTGATTTTTGGTTTTGAGGGACTACCGGATCACAATTTTTATTCATTAAAATTTGTTATTTGAAATTATGTTCAGATAATTACTTTCATTTATTTACACAATAAATATATAATTTTCAAATTAATTTATTTGCTTTTGGAATCTCTTTTGACCTAGTTGTGAGTTTTCTATTTTGAATTAGATTTAGCAATGGGTTCTCATTAGACCCTTAATCTTTTTCGGCATCTTATGATTTGATGGGTTCTCATTAGACCTCAATATTTCAAATTTATTTAGGAAATTCACATATTTGGTTTTGGGACATTACCAGATCAAAGAAAATTTTTTACCATAATTTTACTTTTATACTCATGTTGGATAGCTTGAGTTCTGTGTCCACTTGAATTGTCATTGGTCACTTGTTAGTTTTAAATTGAAGTAGTGTCACTTTGTCTTCCGGTCTACTAACACGTGTTCGTGTAGTGGCTGAAGAATTTAATAAAATTAAAAATGTTCATAATATGAAGACAATTCAACCCCAATCAGGGGATAATTAATTTTTTTAAATTTTAAATTTAATGTAATTTTAATAGTGACGTTAATGTGTTGTAGACTAGGTTTCTTGTTTCATATCTGACGAGTAAGTAATTCTTTACTAATTTCTTTTTGAAAATTTCCCAACGATTATTGCTCACTTGCAGGTATGGCACTGATGATGCCCTAACAGCCGAAAGCGCTTTGCAATTTTAAATAAAAATTTACACAGAATACAAAAATGTTTTCTTGACTTTCTAGTCATGTGTACTCAGCTATAAAGATATTCACCATAATGCAGGAGGCATTAAAACCAAATTGCAGAGTTTGAGAACGTCAGTAGCGTTATCTAATCATGATGTTATGATAACTGAGACGTGGCTTACTAACGATATTTCTGATGCTGAGATTTGTTTTTCGGGATATAATATTTTCCGTACAGATTGCAGTTGGAATACAAGCTCTTGTTCCAGAGGTGGAGGAGTTTTAATAGCAATTGAAGACTGTTTCGTTGTAAGGAGACTTGATGCAGCTATTTCTGTTGAGCATCTTTTTATTAGTGTTGTGATTGATGAGAATAAACTTATTTTTGATGTTACATATATCCCGCCAGGCTCCATTGATACTATTTACGTAGATCATGGAAATACGGTTGAAGACTTGGCTGCCTGCTATCCTGAATATTTATTATACTTGTTTGGTGATTATAATTCACCTTTAGCTACCTGGGGCAATTCTCACGAGGACGGACTGCTTGTTCAATGCACTTTGCGATAATCCGCACATATTGTTGATGAGCATTTCTTTTATTTGAATTTAAAACAAGTGAATATTATCCGAAACCCTCGTAATGTTTTTCTGGATTTAATTTTTTGTGATGAACCCCACTCCGTAAATGTGGTTAAAGCCACAGATTTATTACTTGATAATAATAATCATCATACTGCTCTTGAATGTGATATTCATGTAGGAAAAACATTTACTCCAATTCCTACAGAAGACATTTTTGTAGATTTTAGGAGAGCTGATTATCAGGCCATCAATAATTACCTAGCATCTATTAATTGGGATTATGTTTTTATTAAGAATAATTACGAAGCTTCTGTTACTAATGTTTATCAAATTTTATCAAATGTAATTGCTAACTTTGTACCTATAGAAAAGTTTGTATCTTCTAGTCATCCTAAATGGTACTCGTCTCAGTTAAAACACTTAATTTATGAGAAAAAAACTCATGTAAGATTTAAGACCACGAAATCGCGTAACGACTACTCTGTGTTTTCTGAACTTAGGGCGCAGAGCAAGAGTATAGCAAAGCAATGCTATAATTCTTATTCACATCCTGTTGAACAAAATATAAGCAATAATTCAGAAATACTCTGGAATTATGTGAATTCGTTACGCAAAGATCATGGTGTTCCAAATAACATGTATCTTGATGACAATTTGGCAAGTTATGGTATAGAAATAGTAAATCTTTTTGCCTCATTTTTCTCTTCGGTATATAGTTCTAGTGTGTTGTCAGCAGATCGCATTTTGTCAGTAAATAAGTCACTTGATATTCATCCATTCAATATTCATCTAGGGGAGCTATTTTCTGAAATCTCAAATTCAAAAGATACCCTGTGTTCTGGACCTGATGGAATTCCTTCGTTCTTCCTTGAGAGGTGTGTGTACACACTTAGTGTACCTCTGTGTATGTTGTTCAACCAGTCTCTTGCCATAAATCATTCACTAGCGAATGGAAGAGTAGTTATGTTACTCCCATATTTAAAGCGGGTGACAAATCTAGTATAAAAAATTATCGTCCTATCAGTAAGCTCAGCATAATTCCTAAACTATTTGAGTTGCTAATAACTAAATTTTCAACTTGGAAATGAAGGAATGTCATTATTAATGAACAGCATGGATTTACTTCGGGTAGGTCAACAGTGACCAACCTTTTATTATGTCAGAATGACATCATCAGTAATTTGGAGTCAGGAATACAGATTGACTCTATTTATACAGATTTCAGCAAGGCCTTTGATAGAGTATGTCATGATATTCTTACATATAAATTGGGCAAAATGGAATTTGCATCATGGCTTTTGACTTGGTTGCATAGGTATCTAACCAATAGAAAACAATTCGTAAAAATAAAAAAAACTATATATCTGATCCTATAATTGTCACTTCGGGGGTACCACAGGGGTCCCATTTTGGTCCGTTGCTTTTTAACCTTTTTATTAACGATATTGGATCTATTTTTAAACATTCAAAATATTTATTATTTGCAGAAGACTGAAAAATTTACAAAACTGTCAGGAGTTTTGAAGATTGCTGTATATTACAATTTGATGTTGATTCACTCCAAAATTGGTGTATTGTCAATGGTATGACACTGAATATTGATTAATGCTATTGCATTACTTTTACTAGGTCATCAAATCCCCTTAATTACAGACTCCGAACTGAATCAATAGAACGTGTAACGTTAATTAAAGATTTGGGTGTATTCTTCGACACAAAATTGGCTGTGACAATTCTTCATAATAGTTTAGTTTGTTCTCTTCTTCAATATGCATATGGTCCCCATATTATAGGGTTCATAATATCTTCTTTGGAAAAAGTTTTAACATACATTTCTAAGGCATGTAGCTTACCAAAATGCATATCCCAGTTGGTCATTATAGGTACAATGTTTAGTACGTGCAGAATAACACGAAAAATTTATTTTGCTTGGTTTATTGTTTATTTGTATGAAAATGTTGTTCAACACAATTTGTAATTATTTTAAATTTTAATAATGCATGTACGATTGGCGTGGCGTTCGGTTATTCGAGTCTCGAAGAAGTGGTTCCCTCTCGCTGTCGCTTCGATCGATCACCCGTTTTCTCTGGGGGATCAGAAGGATCGGGACTGAGTGGAGATAAAGGTCTAGAATTAAGACAAGCTTCAATCAGTGAGAATACTGTAGCATACTTTTCAAAGGTTGATGGGGTATTACCAATTACTCTTTTCAAATGATATTTAGTTGACTTCACGTCACTCTCCCATATGCCACCAAAATGTGGAGATTTGGGTGGGATGAAGTGCCAATTTATATTAATAGAACTCAAATTCGAAATGATGTCATGTTTGTTTAGATAAAAATTTATAAATTCCATTTTTAGCACCGATGAAGCTAGTACCATGATCAGAATAAATATTAGCGCTCATACCTCTTCTAGCAAAAAATCTTGCGGAAATGAAAGAATTTGTACTTAAGTCGCCTACAAGTTCCAAATGGATTGCGAGGGTAGCGAGGCAAATAAAAAGACAGACCCAACCCTTTATTTGTTTAAAATTTCTGGTTAACCTATCTTTCAATAAAATAGGACCCATATAATCTATTCCTACGTTTAAAAATGGTCTGCTAACTTTGTTTTGGTAAATCACCCATCAAGTATTTAATTCCTGACGCATTAAATCGAAAACATTTGGTACATGATCTAACTACTCCTTTGACTAAATTCCTACCTGAAAGGGGCCAACGTAGAGATGCAAGTAAACTTTGAGGGCCGGCATGAAGCAGCCTAAGATGTTCCCTTTGCACTATTAATAACGTTAATTTGTGTTTAGCTGGTAATATTGCTGGACATTTCTTTTCGTAGGGAAAATCGGAATGTTTGATTCTACCCCCAACTCTTAAGATGCCCTTAGGATCAATAAACGGGTTAAGGCTTGCTTTTTTGAATCGATTGTTTTATTTGATCTTAAATGAGTTATTTTTGCTTCAAATTCAATGTTTTGGACGACCATAAACTGTGGTTAATTTCTTCCGCGCTAAGATTCTCAGTTTTCCTTGCAGAATTGTGATTTTTACAACTGTTCACAAATCTGTGGCAATAAGCCCAAACGTTAACTAATTTATTTAAAGAAGAAAATGTATCAAATGTGTCCAAGACATTTCTGTTAGTAGATATCAAAGAGCTAATAGATTTAGATTTTATCTCTGGTAGATTTGGTAGGTTTATAATTTTTGTATCTGATTGGGGCCAATGTTGTTGCTCTAACGACAACCAGGATGGACCCTTCCACCATAATTGATTGCAAATGAGCAGCCCAGGACTAACCCCTCTAGAAAGGATATCTGCTGGATTTTCATGAGATTTAACATAATGCCAACATTGTCTGTCAGTTAAACCTTGAATCTGTGATATTCTATTTGCAACAAAAATTTTAAAGTTTTGCGATTCTTCTTTTATCCAGGATAACACTATCGTATTATCACACCATAAGTAAGTTTGATCAAATACTACGTTTAGAGAATTTTTTACTGTAATTGCAAGCTCAGCTAGTAAAAGGGCACACTATGCCGTGCTTGTATTTTAATTTGCGTTTGTTTTAATACTTTAGAATAGGTTTGACCAATCCCTGACACAGAAATATTTGCATTTTTTGTACGGAAACCCAATTGATAACACATGTTTTCCGTTATAAATGATGATTCGCTACCACTATCTAACATCACTCTGCAAAAATGTATATTTCCATGTTCGTCACGCCGCTTTGCTTCATCTATTCGTTTATTAATATTAAAATTGAGAATCGTTCTGCAATTATAAACTGTATGACCTTTTTCACAAAATGAACAAATTGGTAAATTTTTGTATACGCTAACAAATGAGTTATTTTTCTTATGCTTTTGTGTATCTTGTTTACTATTTATTTTTAAAGATTCTAGAAGTCTACATTTTTCACTTAAAAAGTTTGTGAATATTTCAAGCGATATTTGCTCATGCATTGAATATTCTGATTCCCTTTCTCTTCTCGTTGTTTGATCGATTTTCAAAGAAATCATATGAATTATTAAAGAATCCCAAGTATTTACCGGTTGTTTTAACACCTCTAATGCTCGTAAATGTTTGTTAACACCGTCTACCAGAGATCTCAAGCCTTTATAACACTCAGATTGTACCGATTCGAGATTAAATGAAGTTTTTACGTGATTTCTAATTAAAAGTTGCTTGTTTTCATAGCGCTTTACGGGAAGATTCCAGCCTACGTTATAATTATCCGCAGAACCTTCTAGAGATTTTAATAAATCAGAGGCTGCACCGATTATTGCTAACATGAGATAATGGAATTTTTGTACCTTTGGTATTGTTGTATTATCATGTATTAGTGACGTGAATGTGTCTTTGAAAAAGAGCCACTGATCATAAGCACCATCGAAGGTTGGAAGAGGTATGGGCGGTAATTTTATATTTGCACCTGTATATTCACTTGGTTGCAAATTACTACTGCTTGACTGATTATCAATCCCTTGAACCTGATTTGTTACCAATGTTTCCTTAACCAAGGTTTTAGCTTTAGATATAATATTAAAATATGTATTTTCAAATTCAGTAATTTCAAGTTTCCAGAGAGATATGAGCTTCTTCCAAATTTAAAGTTTCTATTTTATTGCATATTGTGTAAAATGTATCTAATAAAGGCTCAATATTTCGAATTCTCAGTTCTAATTCCTCAATCTGCACTTCTTCGTTTGTGTCATTTGAATGTTTTGAAACGGGTTAATTGACGCTTAGTGTTTCGTTTATTGTTCTTAAGAATTTGAATTTCCGTTTCAGCCATTATTGTATTTGGTTAATTTATATTGACAGTAATAAATTCCTAATATTAACTGCTAATTCGAATAATTGAAGTTTTGCCTTATTCAAGTAGGTAAATCAATAGTTGGAGCATGTGAGTTTATTTTAGGAAGGAAATAGGAAAGCTCTAACCTGATATCTATATACTTTACTGCTTGTTCACTTCGATAATTAGTGATTGCTGGTTGTTTTCTAGTGTATGCTTCTCTCCGCGTCGCTTTCAGTTTTGGATAAAAATGGCAGCCGGGCTTGTCTTGCATCACTCAGTAATAATTTATTTTGTATTATTCGTTTCGAAGGACCATATTTAGTACGTGCAGAATAACACGAAAAATTTATTTTGCTTGGTTTATTGTTCATTTGTATAAAAATGTTTTTTAACACAATTTGTAATTATTATAAATTTTAATAATGCATTTACGATTGGCGTGGCGTTCGGTTATTCGAGTTTCGAAGAAGTGGTTCCCTCTCACTGTCGCTTCGATCGGCCACCAGCCGTTTTCTCTGATTGCGCAGTTGCCACGTAGAGGAGTATTTCTTGAACATACAATGATATCATGGACAGTATCAACATTATGTCTTTGGAAAATAAATGAACCTACACGGAACTTACTGTACTATTCAAGTTGATCTCGGGCACCATCTCGGGTCCAGAACTTCTTGCATTGTTTTCCTTCAAAATTCCCAGTAGAGTCACTCGCAGTAACTAACCTTTTGGAAGTTTCCTTTCACAGTAATAATTATGGTTACCATTGCTCGGTTTCACTGCTTGCACGGTCAGTAAATTCATATTGTGATTTGGGGCATAACTTTACTGGAGTTTCATTGAATAATTTCAAAAGTAATTTAAGAGTTTTAATGAGCTAATGTTTATTATCCTTTTATTTTATTATTTTGGTGTTTAGTATGTCAATTACTACATTATGTGTCATTTCTGATGTTTTCGTTTAAATTTGTAACTACAAACTAAATTGTATAGTTTTATACTTATCTTTATTTATAAATGTTTTCTACAAGGGGGTGATCCCGTTTATTGATGAATAAATAAATAAATGAATAATAAATGAAATAATTTTTGGTGCAGTTTGGATTTGGTTGTATGGACAAATATACCCCATGGACGTATAATGAGGTGCCCACATTCCAATAATTAAAATCCAAACAAAATACTTACTTTTAATGGAGCTTCACAATTTTCATGCAACAATGTTCTCTTTTCGAATATTTTTATCAATGTGACATCTCATGAACAGCTTCAGTTTCCCTAAAAATGGGTGGTAATTAATTAGCGAGCAATCAATTTAACAATCTATTTTGTGTATTCAAATGATATTGATTTCAATGGCTCTTAAAATTTAATGTATAGTAAAAGAACTAACTCTTTCTTTGACATTTTGGACAATGGTTTAGTCTTCCTATCTTGTTCAATGTAGCTATTATCCAAATCTTCTGTAATCAGTGTTTGAACTAATTCAGTTTCAGATGCTGCCAGAGTACTGAAAGATGATGCTGCTGTCGGTTCGTTGATAGTCAGAAATTTTTTTACTGTCTGAGGTTAAGTTATTTGATATGTCTGATACTGTTACGGTAGTTGACATATCAGATTGTAGTTGATCATCATCTGATTCAATTCTTCTCCCAATGCCCGTTTGTAATTATCAATGATTTAGTACAAGTTTCAAATCGCGACACTTTTTTCCCCATGGGCTATAAGCAACTGGTGAATCCTTTCGGTCACTTATGTATGCAACAAGTGTTCATGAAAGTAGTATATTATCAAGATTTATTCCTGTGGTTTGTGAAGCATTATATCGTCGCCTTAAAAATGACTACCTCAAAGTATTTCAATGATATTTAAATAGTATGGTTAAACTATATGTTTTGATGCCTTCTAGACTCCAAACTCGGTACAAAAATAGATGGGTGTTGTCCAAGAATTTTATGACTTATGGCAGTTTCCACACTGCCTAGGAGCTTTGGATGGTGAACATGTATCGTTTAGGCCACCAAGATCGGATGTATCATTCTACTTTAACTACAAAGGGACTCACATCATAGTTCTATTGGGTATAGCAGATGCCAACTATAAATTCATTTATGTTAATGTAGGATGTAGTGGAAGAATCAGTGATGGCGGAGTATTTCGAGAATCTACGTTTGCTTCAACTCTGACAAAAAATACTTTGAATTTTCCACCTGCTGAGAAGTTACCTGGTGGAGATATGCCAGTTCCATATGTTATAGTTGCTGATGATACATTTCTCCATAAAGATGTCATAATAAAACCTTATCCACAGAGAGGACTGTCCCATCGTCAAAGATTTTTTAACTATCGCCTCTCAAGGACAAGAAAGTACACAGCCCGTTGCTTCTTGTACTCTAGAGAGTCATATTATTATAACATTGAAAAAGTAATAAAAAAACATGTCATACTTTCAAATTTATCCAATTTATAATTATATTCTCATATTTCTAAGTATCAAATAAAATATGTTTAATTTTCTCTCTGCTTTATTTCGCGATTCTTCATTTTCAACCATTCTTAAACGACTTACAACAAAGTCACAAAAAATTTGAACATCTTCAGGTTGCTTCTGCTGCAGCCTACCATTATTGTTTTCCAACACACTAGCAATATTATTTATCGCATTACCAGCTGCCAATCATCCTCATTTCGCTTTCTTTTCCTAGATGAAGCTGTGAGACGAGGACGTACTTGAATATTTTTTGGGGTTTCACGAATTATATCAGATTCTTGATTTTCAAAACTAATTGTAATATTTTTCTCGATATTTCCAGTGTCATCTTCTAAATGAAGCTGACTGCTATCTTTATCCTATAATAACATATTTTGAAGAAAACTGATATGAGAGCAGTTGAACTGAACTCACAATTTTAAAATTTTATACCGTAAAAAACAAATTTTCACAGAAATATGGAGTTCAGACCAACAGCTTCTCATATACAGAAATGAAGCACCTATAGTAAATTTAATTATTTACAATAAAATATTGTCAGACTTGCGTCTGTTCCTCAACTGAGTTATCTTCGTCTGAAGCTTTAAGATGATTTGAATGTGGTGTGAGTCTATCCATCTCTGGTGTATCCTGGGACAACTCTTCAATTGAATCTATTGCTTTCCTTGCTGTTACACGTTCCAGTATAAATAATAAATCATCGTAATACCACAGCGAAGGTGTGTAGACCTTAAAATTGATTTGAAAGTTGTAGCTATTACAAACAGCTTGAAAAACAAAACTTCTGTTGAAAAATTTGTTCTGAGGCCATTTATTTTAGACTTAATTTCATTAATATTTGTTCCTTGTTGTATATTTTGTAACTTCGTTGTAATACTTCCATAAACAGGTGCCCTAATGTGCTTATTTTTATATTGAGAACTTTTAACTATGTAAAGGTCTTTCTTTATACAGGGTGTGGCAGATAAACGGTCAATTAGAGATATCTCGAGAACTAAAGGTATCTGAAATATGAAAATTGCCATGAAGGGGTTTTGAATAATAAGCTATTCAATGAAAATATTGCCGT
>CAJUYG010001947.1:0-45702 GCA_910591675.1 Galerucella calmariensis
ATAAAAAGACCCCTTTCAGAAAGTCTACGTGTAAGCAAAAAGAGAAAAATGGAAAAACAATCGGTTTCCTCAAAATACTCCACAGTGGCAGATTCCAGGCAGGAATTGCTAGAAATTCAAATGCATAATGCAAAATTGGACTCCAAATTCCAAATGTTCTCTCAACCACGTTTCTAGTTCGAATGTGAGATTCGTTATATCTTTGTTCAGCTTGGTTCTGTTCATTGATCACCTAATAAAACCGAATCTGAAAATTCATTATCTTCACACCTTTGTTTTATTCTAAAGTTATCAAAAATATTGGCATCGTGGGTTGATCCAGGCCATCGTACCACCAAATCACGTATTTTCAAGTTTCCATCAGCTGTAACTTGGACATTTGAGTACAAAAATCCTTTTCTGTTACGAAAACTTTCTGCATTTTACAAGTATCCTTGTTGAAATACATTGTAGGTAATAACATTGGTGTTATAGGAAAAGGCTTGGAAGATGGTCCTGGATAATTTTTATGCATGTAATATTAGCATTCGTACACTAGAGCAGATTAAGTCCAAATATGATACTTTAAAAACTAAAGCTAGAAAAGAAGCGGCAAACAAAAAAAAATATATCAAAGGAACTGGTAGTGGGACTGCAATTATATACGATGTAGATCCAGTAGTAGAGGCTGTCATTAATATTAAGTCGGTGGCGGGAACCGAGGGTATATTTGACTGCGATGTACCCACACCAAAGGTTAAGTTTGTCATTATATTTCGCATAATTTATTATTATTCGGCATTTTTTTACAGGATATTCTTGATGTGTACAATGAAGAACACTTTGAAATACTTGAGGAAATAGAAGTGATTAATAATAGCAGCCTACTTAGCAATGGTGGTCCGCCTGACAGCCAGTCACTAAATACGTCGTTCTGCAGCCCTCTGGAAGTATGTGAGGTGTGTAGTAATTAAAGTATATATATTTACATTTTTTATTAATTACATAAATATTAGTTGGTTTTAACTTCAAACCCATTTTTCATAGCAGCATACAGCACATGCTATAAAAGCTAGCCCAAGAAATGACAGTACCGTTGTTGTAACAAGACTGTTTCCAGTAAACGAAGAAAACTTAAAAGCATCCGGGACGAAAAATGACAATGAACATTTACCGCATCACCAAAAAACCCCTAGACGGAATGGAAGCATTGTGGGAGCGGATAATCAACAGGAAAATTGATCCACGTATGTCCCCCACAAGTTAAAACAAAAACCTCATCAAAAGTTACGTCCTGTAGCACTTACTGTTGTGCAAAACAAATGTTTTATAAAAGGAAACTGGATCTACTGGAACAAAATCAGCACGAAGAAAGTGAAGCAAGGAAGAAAAGGGAACAGAACATGAAAAGAAAATGAAACTATTAGATTTAGAAATAGAATGTAAGCAAAAGGAATGGAATAAATTTAAAGTGTAACTTTTATTAAAGCTTTTATTTACATTCACTATAGTTTTTACAGTTGAGCAGAATGTTCTCTAATTAATAGCTGTCTACACTGCTGCCCCGTATTCTCAAAAAGCTGTTCTGCATCAAGTTCAGCATAATTGTCAACGTCAGCAGGTGGATCAAACTATTCATCAATTAGCGAGTCATTCATTTCTACTGCTATATTGTGCAAAACTGCTGCTGCCACAATAATTGCCTTCACAGTATCTAACTGGACTCGCATTCCAAATTATAATATTGGAAATCGGCACTTCCATACACCAAAATGTCGTTCTACTACATTCCGAGTACGAATTATCGATTCATTGTAAAGATTTTCGGCATCTGTACGTGTATTCAATAATTTTGTCATTAAGTAAGGTTTTAATAAAATATCAACAATAAAAATAGAATCTGTTATTGAAACAAAAATGAAAATGAAGTGGGGTCAAAAAAATGATGGTTCAATGAAAATCGTATGTATCTTTGTGGAAAATTCAGCTACAAGTAAAAGTTTCATATAAAATTTGAAGATTACGCCGTAATCTTTGAAGTACGCTATGTTATATAATTTAATTTTCCAATTTATTATTGTTAATTAGAGAAATTTGGTAAAAAACGACTTTTTAGTAGAGGTTTACGTGGAAAGTCAGTGATAATACATTAAAAAAAATTTTATAATGTATTTGTAGAGACCTCATTTCGGAACACATTTCGTTTGAAAATTTTTTTTCTCAATTCCATTGTTTAATTACTAACGTGAAATTAAAAACATGAAAATTGATGTTCAAAAATACTACTGGGAAAATTTTGTATATTTTGGAAAATAATGACAAACAAATTTTGTAGATAAATGTATCAGCTACAACTTTTGATTCAAACATTTTCCTGTAATTTCATTATTTAAGCAATTAGTGAAAAAAAACAAAAATTTACTCGACGATTTTCCGGAAAATTGCATGCCTAGCATCGTAAAGTTTTTCTCATGTTAATCACAACCCTTTTAAATATTCAATTTTGAGATAATTATAAGATTTGTCACATCAGAATGTGAAGGTTATTCCATGAACTTTAGTTAAGCCACCATTTTTGGTGGTTCAGTAAGGGCAAATTGTATCAAACACTTAACCTCGGTTCAATGATAACTGGTGTTTAGACTGTGGCTGATTGATGCATTCATTATCAACAATTACATCAGTCATCATCAAACCTAGTTTAGGTGTTTGATACAACTCGCCCTTAATTGCATAGTTAACTCATGAGTTAACCAAAATAATTCTTGACTACGTTTCGTACAACACTCTAATAGCTGTAATCGTGGGTTAACCATAGACATTGGGTTAACTATGCTTCATACAACTGGCCCTAAATCAAGTCCTCGTGGTACGAAATAGATCAATGGTTTCCCTCCAATTCAAAGGTCTGTAAAATATCTACACTTCCTTCTTATATCATGACAGGCAACCCAAGCACCACTACTGACATAATTGTTCTATATCTCTGTCTATATTCAGTTGCTTGTGTTGTGTTGGCTGAATCAATATACACTCGAATAATTGGCAGTTGTCTTAGCCAGTGTTGTTCCTGCTATTACCTTCGTAATAGATCTATTACCTTTTAACCATATCTATTACCCTATCACGTTTTGATAGCAATCGAAATTCGAACATATTACTTTTTCATGAATGATATATGGAGGGTGGCCTTGAGTGATATTACGATTTGATAATGACATTTGCCCATAGGATCAGAGCAAGTAAAGGCCAAAATTGACAAAAGAGTCAAGAGAAGAATACCAAACTACTAAATAATTTTATGTTCTGAGAAATAATCAGTATTATAAGTAATATCTTCTGTAAGTTCCTTGTGGCATTACTTATTAATTTTTCTCTTTTTTTTGGGAATCAAACCACAATAATCTAGTAGACTATCATATCGTTAATGTCATAAAATGAAATATTTTATTTCACATTTTATTAGAGGTGTGATCTACTATGAATGGACCTTAATAAAATTTGACAACAAAGTGTTGTAGTCTTAAACTTCATAATATTATTGATTGTCTAGTTGTCATATTTTTTTCGTTGTGTCAGATAGGGAGCAAAAATTATTTTATTACTAGTTAATCCTGACAACGGTAGCTAGAACGCTACCGAAACGTCGAAATAAAAAATAAAAAACATTATTGTGGTTTGATTCTCAAAAAATAAAAGAAAAAATTATAAGTCATATGTCAGTTGGCTTGTCAGTATGTCAGATGTCAGTAATACATGGAATATTGGATATTGGTGACAATTGAAGTGTAACATTTGTTGCTTTCGTTTATTTGGGCTTCAAGCACGCCTCAGTCGTCACGACTTTTGAGCAAAACGAACACGATTTTTTAGGATCCTCAAAACCACTTGTCATGTGCCAATGCCAATGAATTTCCTGTGTTGTTAAAAGAACAGTTTTCAATTATAATGTTGTTGATAATATAATTTTGCATATTTAGATATTTTTAGTAAAGTTTAAATCGTAATCGGCACAAACTTAACCTTTAAATAAACGTCAAATATTTAATGTCCGTGGCCTGGAGCTCATACTTTTCGGTATGTGCTTGAGAGGCAAGGGGAAGGTAAGACTACGCCCGGTAATAAACGAACGGAATTCAGTCACTACGAGCTGCTACTAGCAGCCAAAAGTGAATAATCAAAAGCACCTATAATTCATCATAAATAGTAGAAATGGATAAGTAAGTACATTTATTAATGATATATAACATGGCTTCAATTTAATTGTGTTAATGTTTAGATTTGTTATTCGAAGAAAAGGTGAATCCAAAGAATTAGAATCTCGCAGTATTCCCAGTCCCAGTACCTCTTCTAACGTCCCATCTCAAATTGACCAAATTGACCATGAAAATAGTAACAAGAGTGAAACTGATATATCCATATCGGATTATGAATGTGGGGATGAGGAAACTCCTAAACAAATTACGATTCCGACTGAAAAAAAAGATACAAACAAAAGTATAAAGAAGTATACACCAAAAAATTTGGTTCGTATTTGGTAACCACTGAACAGAAAGAATTTTTTTTGTAATGCTTGCAAAATATCGAATAACTCACATAAAACTACATACAAAAACATTAAAACACATTAAACAGATAAAAAATTCAAGTGGAACTCCAAAAATACATGAAATGGTATATTCAGAAAGCACCAAAATCTATAATGATGTCAAAAGAACCGAGATGCTGATGTTAATGTTAATTGCGGAACATAATTTGACATTCCTATTTCTATATCATCTCTCAAAATTTTTAAGGGCGGCATTTCCAGATTCTAGAATTGCTAGAAAACTTGATATGGGCAGGAAAAAAGGCACATTCTTGTGCAAATCGGTAATATCTCGAGAACAGATGGCAACTCTAAAGGAGGACCTGGAAACAAATTTCTCCTCTCTAATAGTAGATGAAACCAATGATATTAGTACACAATCAAGTCTAGTCATCATTATAGAATAAATAAGACAGATATGATATCGCGCACCAGTGGGCGTGTCTAATTCCAACAGGTGACGACACCTTGTGAATTCGGCACCATGTTTACTCACGTCTGTGGCCGGACATAAATCGTTGTTTACGAATATTTTTATAGTTTTTTCATTTTCCAAGGTATTTTCCAGTGAATAAATTCAATAATATGAGGTGTGCTGTCTTTGGATGTGGTGTGGACAATCAGACGAAAGGATTTTCGCCTGATACGAAGTTCTTAAGCTTCCCAAAAGACAAAGAATTGGAAGCTAAATGGAAACATATTTGCAAACGAGATGACGAATTTAACTTGAAAACTGCTCGGATTTGCTCCAAACATTTTTGTGATGAGGATTATGAGCGAAACCTGAAACACGAGCTGCTTGGATACAAGCCAAAAAAATACAGACCCCTAAAAAAAGAGGCTGTACCATCAAAAAACTTACCGCTACTTAGCAAATCTGAAAAACTTCAAGAAAAGAGTGCATCTCACAGAGAAGAACGCATTAGGAATAGGGCACAAGAGAGGGAAAGAAAGGAGTTGATAAAAACTGTTTTGGAAGGGTAAGCTATTTTGGGAGTTGTACATTATTTCCTATCATTAGATATATACATACATCATTTTGTAGCTATTTTTTATTTGGGGTATAATTGGTAGTGCACATAGGTATTGGGTTATTTGTATAGTAATTTGGTTTGGTTTTGATTGGTTTTCACACTCACCGTTAATTTGAAGCTATTGGCAAAAACAATAGCCTATTTTTTGTCAACAGTATTATTACGTACTTAGGTCAGCTTCTTCATTGAGGGTTACCTAGGTTGAAATAACCCTGGATTAAGTTTACCTCAAGATGAAATATTTTATAGCTTCACAGTTACAAGACGTATCATATTTTCTAATAATTGATAAAAAAACAACCAAAAATTCCAAAATACAGTATTTTAGGTGGTGTTCAACTCAGGGTTAAACTCTCAATTGAGTAACAGGTTCCTATTAACTAACCCTTGCTGATCAAGTTCAGTTATCCCTTGCATGCAATAATAGGTATTTTGTGTTTGTAGAGTCAATGTCTCGGATGGTAGTATAAGTGAATATCATCCAATCAATGAGGAAGTGGATTTGGTAGATGCTCGTGTAGATGTATCTACTCGAGAAATAGGGTACATATTTCATATTTTCATCATAATTTGCAGCTGTAGTTTGAAATTTCAGTATTCTTGATTTGGTTTTAATTTTCCTTGTTAATACTATTTTTTAGAGTCAATACTGACACACAAGTAGATGATCGTGATAGAATAATAGCTAGCCTTCAAGAAAAATTGAAAATTTTAGAACACAGACAAGATATTATAGGAAATCTATTTAGCAGAGAACAACTGAAAAAACTTGAGGGATCAAAGGCTCGCCTAAGATGGTCTGTCGAAGACATTTCAAAAGCTATCGTAATATATTCTGCTGGTCCCAGATCATACAGATTGCTCTTGAAGAAGGGATATCCCTTCCCTGCAGTATCCACTCCTCGATGCTGGCTCAAAAAAATTCAAATTTCCCCTGGAATATTAAAAAGTGTTTTTAATATTATGAAGCTATCAGATATGAGTACTCTGGATAAAGTGTGTGTTATATCATTTGATGAAATAAAAATTAGAAGATGTTACCTATATGACAAAGTCAAGGATGAAACTTTGAAGCCATATAGCTATGCACAAGTAGTAATGTTAAGGGGACTTTTCAAAAGTTGGAAGCAGCCTATATTTTTTGATTATGATTTTAAGCTTACTAAAGAGAAATTATTCGAGATAATCACCTTTGTGGAATCCTCAGGTAATAAATAACTTCTAGGAAATTAATATGCTTTTTTGGATATTTTAATTTTTCATGAAACAGTTTATTAAAAATAATGTCTCGCAGGTTTTCAAGTTGTGGCAATGGTAAGTGATCTGGGAGATGGAAATAGATCTCTTCATAGAGAACTGGATGTGAATCATAATAACACTAGCTTCACAAATCCTTCTAATGGTGAACCAGTTTTTGTATTTGCTGATGTTCCACATCTAATGAAGTTGATAAGGAATCACTTTGTTGACCATGGGTTCATAGTAAATGGGAAAGAAATAAATAAAACCACAATTGAAGAACTCTTGGAAGTCACAAGCACTTCTGACATGAGAATAACACACAAAATTTCTAAAGAGTCCTTAAATGTACAAGGGGCTGCCCGTCAAAAAGTAAAACATGCCACAAAGTTATTTTCACACACTATATCAATGGCCATTTCTCGATGTGGAACAATGGGGTCTTTAAAACAACCAAACTGGGTAGAATGTGCAGATTTCTTCAAATTGGTATGTATATTATTTGTTTAATTCCATCTTCTTCAAAAATAGTTAGCTATTCTTATGTCTTTCAAGGTGAATGATTGGTTCGATATATTGAATGTACGAGTTCCTAAAAGTGACAGTAGAGATAGAACTAAAGCTTATGGACTTGCATTAAGAACCCAAGACAGTATACTCACTAAAATAAACGATATTATGGAGAACATGAGAGTGAAGGGCAAAAGAACTTTACTTCCATTTCAAAAAGGTAGGTACATATTATATCACAAATAAAGTTTTTGTTATCTTTATAGCTTTAGGTTATTTTCAATCTATAAACATACATAAATTAAGTGACGTGGCTAAAGGAGGAAAATTTTTTGGCGTGTGTTAAGAGGGAAAGAGGGGTGTTTATAATTGTATTATCCAACATTACTTTAATTCTCAATCAATTTCGTTTAAGAATACTAAAAGGAAGGTCAAAATTTGGCAATACGAGTTTTATATAACTCATAAGCAGTCCTTTGGTTTTACATAAGTATCAAATTTCCTAGTTTTTTGTTTTAGGTGTAATTATGACAAATACATATTTGAGATTGTTATTTGAGCATCTGAAGGCAAGATTTTCCACAAAATACCTTTTAACATACAGGCTAAACCAAGTCGTTTTGGAAAACTTTTTTGGAGTTATACGTGCTAAGGGAGGGCTTCATGATCATCCAGATGCCCTTGAGTTTAAATACAGATTGAGGTTCTACATTCTCGGTAGGAATGAGGGCTCTCTTTCAAGTTTTGGCAACATTGAGGAGGATGATACTCCTGATTTACCTATTGACGAAGTTAATTTATGTGGACTATATTTTTCCTCAGTTGACGACAACAAATAGCCCAAGGAGTCTACTTACTCAACAGTACTAAACTCAGTTGATATAGAACTGAGTGATATTCAGTATGACGGATTAGAAGACTTGGCTGGGTATATTTGTCATAGAATGAAATATCTTGATACCTTTACAATTTCAACATCGAGCTATACTTGGGTTTCACATTTGAGTGAAGGAGGCTTATCAAAACCATCTCCAGAATTTATGATTCAGTTGGAAGAACTTCATATTCAGATCTGTAAATAAGGACAGTTTATTTATCTCCAGGAATTATTTGAAGAAATTACTGAAAATGAGTTCTCAAGAGAAGACCAAATTGTTGTTTTATCGTTTTCGAATGTTTTTTGGAATGAGGCAGTTGAATCATAATTTACATGATGTTGCTATTTCTAGAAAACGAAAATATACAAAAATTATAATATTAATATATGTACTGAGTTTTTACATCGTTTTATTTGCAATAATATTATCAGTAAGATTTGTTGGTCCAAGTCTAAGTCTAGTTGCTCAGGTAACGATTGTTTTAAGCCTTGTTACGATTGTTGTCGCCTTAGTTACTAGTCTTAATCTTGGATCTTGATAAATACTGCCCTTATAAATTTTTATTGTACATATGAAAACACAGTAGAGGGAGGCTTTTGTAGTAACTTTAAAACCTTCCAAACGACCAATATTTCAAATTTCTACTTGCTAATATTGAAGCGCGCCATGAATATCTCACAAGATGACGTCATGCGCGGATCGGACGAATTTAGAGCCGCTACGTATCATATCTGTCTTCTTCATTCTATCGTGTCTAGTAATGGTTGTAAGATATTTTAAAAATGGAAAAATTGACGAAAGGTTTCTCGGACTTTTAGATGTTAAAGACAAGACATCCCAGGGGATCTTTGACAGTATTTTGAGTTTTTTCAACTCTAATGATATTAATTTCAAGAAGCTAATAGGTCTGGCTGCTGAGAACACAAATGTTATGATGGGAAATAAAAATGGGTTGAAGGCAAAATTCACAGAAATAGTACCACAGAAATATTTGGGTGCATTTGTCATTCATTTGCTCTGTGTTCGTCAGCTGCTTGCAAGAAATTACCAAATTATATAGAAAAATTAACAACTTTTACAACTATGTATTTTAAAAATAGCTCAATTAGATTAGGGCACTTACACGAATGTCAACTTTTTCTGAAAATAAAACCACATAAAATTTTGAAATTATGTCAGACACGTTGGCTATCGCTGCAGGCGGTAGTAAATAGGGTCATTGAACAATATGATGCACTCATTAATTTTTTCACCAGTGAATCTGGTAATTGTAAAGAGAACAATCCAGATAATATTTTAAAAGCTCTCAAGGACCCTATAGTAAAGTTATATTTTTTCCATTTAGGTTATATTTTTGAATTAGTTAATAAATTGAATTTAGAATTCCAAGCAATTTCTTTGAGACTTCACAGTGTCCTAGAAAACGTTTCCACTGTCTTTGAATCAATTTTTAAAAAATTCATTTTTAATGATAAAGTAGTAGATACTGTTGTCAAAATTTCAATTAATAACCCACATTTTCATAAACCACTTGAGAAAATTCATTTAGGGACCAAGTGTGAGATGTTTATAATTAATAATAATATGTCGTCAAAATTATTTGAAGATTTCCGGAAATGCTGTCTAAGTATCTATATTGAGTTACTGAATCAAATAAAATCAAGGATTAATTTTGATGATCAAACCTCTTGACATACAAGTTTTAAATCCAATAAATATTTTCAATGGAGAAATTGAATCTCTTATTCCGCTTTTAAATAGATTTCCAATGTTGACTGAAAATTTTGAAAAAGTTGAAAATGAGTTTAAATTGCTGCAAAATTGTTAACAGATTGAAAAGATGGCAAAATACCTGTCATGGAATTTTGGAATTCAGTTTTCAATTTCAATTCAGAATTAGATGAACTTATGGTCCCCAATTTAAGAATATTTATTAAAGCATTGATGAGTCTGCCACATTCTTCTGCTAGTGCAGAGAGAATATTTTCTCAACTAAGCCTGATCAAAACTAAAATTCGGAAAAGACTTGCTATCAGTTCATGCGATTCTTTATTGAGAACAAAGGATATGCTAAAAGATAATTATTGTTATCAATTTAGTCCTAGTTTATCTTTATTAAAACAAAAAATAAACTACATAGTATATCTTGAAGAATGTAATGAAGAGCACTCTTTCTGAAGGTTGACTTTTATTGCTCAGCTGGGAACTAAATTTCACTTGTACCGAGTGGCAAACTAAGAACGGCCGTCGGCCATATCTCAGGAGTGGATTATAGCACAGGTTCGAGAAAAATTTTTTATAACAAAACTGGCCTCGAGAAACGCCTGGAAACTATTTTCGACATTGTAGGTCCACCGCTAGAGGGCGTATTTGACAGCTAAAATTTTAAAATGCAAAATTTTTCAAAATTTACACAATTAAGGAGCATATTAAATATTATAATCGGATTCCTCGACAAATTCTGCATAACATATTTTCAATAGGACAAGTTTAAGACTATCTCTTCAAATAAGGGGTGGGGGAGAGTGGAACCCTGTTACGAAAAAACGCCTGTAAATCGTGTTCTGCTTGACCGATTTTAATAAACTTGGTGTTGTTTGAAAGAGCTTTTGTTGAAAAATCGGAAATTTGTAAATATGAAGCAATCTGATTGATAACATACATGCTAGAGGGCGCTGTTTTATTTTTTTTTCTAAATATTGTGTTTTCTCGTAAGAATTTAAAATGGAAGCAAACAAATTGAAGTAGGTCTTTGAAAAATAGACTAAATTAGTAATAAAACACTGCAAACCGCAGTGCGATATCTCTTTCCTATCCTGAGATACCGTAAGAAACAGATAAATGGCGGGAATTGATCTTCCAACGTCTAGAAGGCTGGTGAAGTAAGTTGTGCTACATTTTTTCAATTATATAAGAATGTTATATTTGTTTTCAAGCGATGTGTTAGTAAATAAAAAGCATCAAATATCAATAAAAACCGATATTTGGAAGCTCATTTATTTGGCCACCGAGGTCTCCAGACCTAACTTGTTTAGATTTTTATTTGTGGGGGCAAGTTAAAGATCTCGTTTATGCCGATAGACCCGCAACAACAGCGGATATGGTTGAAAGGAAACGATGAGAATACGAAGTATTTCAAGAACAGACATTGAAGCTGCTGCTTTCTCTGCCCGTCAGCGATTAATTTCTTGCACTAATTACGTACCTAGTTATTTATTGAGGGTTTCAATTTTTCGATTCATCACATTATATTAAAATTCGTTCTCATTGTTAGTAGCGACAGCATCACATTTAGGTAATCTAGTGGCAATCATAACATTAGTATAATAACAGTTTAAATTACTGCAGACCAATGTAAGATCTTTTAAGTCAGGCTGAATTTATTAATTTCTGTTAATGCGAACCAGCCTTCTAGACGTTGAATGAACAATTCCCGCCATCTACCTGTTTCTTAAGATATCTCTGGATAGGAAAGAGATATCACTTTGCGGTTTGTAGTATTTTATTACTAATTCAGTCTACTTTTTAAAGACCTACTTCAATTTGTATGCATCCATTTAAAATTGTTGCGAGAAAACATAATATTAAAAAAATAAAACAGCGCCCTCTAGCATTTATGTTATCAGATTGCTTCATATTTACAAATTTTCGATTGTCCAACAAAAGCTCTTCCAAACAACATCAAGTTTATTAAAATCGGTCAAGCAGAACCCGAATTACAGACGTTTTTTCGTAACAAGGTTCTCACTCTCCCCCACCCCTTATTTGAAGAGATAAACTTAAACTTGTCATATTAAAAATAAGCAGAATATAGGTGCAATGCTGTAAGCAAATGTTAAATTTCAACGCACAGTTAAAAATAAGACAATCTTCTAACCCATTTTTGCTAGTCAGTTTGCCTATTAAGTTTTAAAGTATTAACGGAAAACTCTTCATTGGATACCATACATGTTAAAATTTGAATCATAATCTTGACTATGTATAGATTAAAACATTTATAATAGCGTAAACTTTGTCAAATTTGACGGCGTACCGTTAATTTTTATCCACTTATAGAATTGACCCTTTGTCGAGGAATCTGATTATAATATTCAACATGCTCCTTAATTGGTAAATTTTGAAAAATTCCACATTTTAAAATTTCAACTGTCAAACACGCCCTCTAGCGGTGGACCTACACTTCTGAAAATAATTTCCAGGCGTTTCTCGAGGCCACTTTTGTTATAAAAATTTTTTCCAGAACCTGTGCTATAATTCATTCCTGAGAAATGGCCGACGGCCGTTCTTAGTTGGTCACCCGGTACAATGTCCTATACAAATCTGTTTCGGAAATATTAAGTGTTTTCATATTCATTACAAAAATTATCCTAATAAGTAATACTGATTATTTCTTAATAATTTAAAAAAAGGTAGAACGTGTCGCGGGACACACGGTAGGAACTTTAGTTCCTTTTAAGCAAAAAGTATGTAATACATTTGACGTTAAAGATAAACAATTTTCAAAGCCTCGGTGGCCGAGTAGACCAGACTCTCACGCGGTAGACCCGGGTTCGATTCCCCGTGAAGATGTTTTTTTTATTGTTAATTTTATTTTTAAATAATCATTCTGCTTGATATTAATAACGACAACAAGTAGACGTTTGAAATATTTAGCAGAATATTCATTATTATAGATAATGGTAAGGTACCCTTCATGAGGGAGTCCGACTAGCAACATCTACTTATAACAGCATCGTATATTTAAAAAAGGAAACCGTAGCATTATACAAATTGGACATTCAAGAACTGTACGCTTACCACAAAATTAGTGGAAACATAAAATTGAATTGTTAAATTTTTAATTTGAAGTTATATTACAGTTTATAGAAATTTTTATTTTCTAGATTTTTTCTTAAGCGGGTCGTAGAAAAAATATGCTGCTCGACTCGTGTGGATTATCCATATCGCATTTGAACGATTGAACTTCGTCCTCGTGCGATAAGGCCATCATATCCACACTAGTTGCACAAACTACTATTTCTTTCAAAATATGCCCTTTTACATTTAAAAACAACCTGCCAAATGTCAAATCAATTTATCCGTCCATTTGAAAGTTATCGAATTAAAGCATTCAAGTTTTCAAAATTTCAACACCCTGTATTTCGGAAAGTAAATGTGCTAGACCCCTTAATCGCACAAAAAAAATTATGGAAATAATAGTAAAAATTTATCCGAACAAATTCAAGTGGATTACCAGCACTGCGAATACCACCTTTGCATAGAATTTTAATATAGCATCGGTGGTTTAGTAGTAGAATGCTCGCATTCCACGCGGGCGGCCCGGGTTCGAATCCCGGCCGGAGCATATGAATCACTGCTTCGTAAACGAGAGAGAGACTAAGGAGAGAGCACAAGCACGAAAGCAAGGCACATAACGAAGCAACGTAACATAACGTAGCGTAACGGTCAGATCTTTTGCGTCGCGACCCCTGGTCGCTCAAACATAACCTGACGTAAAGAACTAAAGTTCCAAAAAAACAATAATGTCAATGTTAGAAGTGTTCAAAATGCTCGCCGCGAACGTCTTGGAAACATGTTAATCTAGTATGGAAATGTCTTCTAACTTTACTCAACAACTCAGGCGTGACTGATTTAATGGCAAGCGTGATTCGTCTTTTTTGAGTCATTCAAGTTGAGGGGTTTAGTTTTGTATATAATTCTTTTGACATATCCCCACAAAAGGTAGTCTAATGGCGTCAGATCAGGAGATCGTGCAGGCCATTCAATCGATCCGCGCCTAATTAGCCACCGATTTGGAAAAATTTCAGGTACTTACTGCCGGAAATTGATTTTGGAATGGGACGGTGCTCCATTTTACTGAAGCCATATTGTATTGGTAGGAACTTGTGGGTTTGTTGGATCAGGACATAGTCAAAGTTGGCACTATGGTATTTTGGAGCAGTTCTAAATATTTATCTCCATTCAAGTTGACATCAATGGAAAGGGGATCTACGATATGATTCCCAACAATTATTGAGCAAACATTGACTTTTTCAGGATATTGCTTATGTTCTTCTCTCATCCAGTGAGGATTCTCATTAGACCAATAGCGGCAATTTTTACGATTAACATGACCCTGAAATGTAAACGTGGAATAAAATAATTTCCTTTTTTTAATGTTAATTTTTGTAATAAGTCTGAGAGCACACGATATTTCTAAAACATTTGAAGAAAGGTATAGGACATTGTGCATGGATTATGTCTAAAATTCTCTGAAGTATCCAAAAAAGAATTGCATTTAAAATAAGAAAGTTCGTACTGGTCACTGTCACATGACACACCCTATATAATATTTTTTCAAATGCGCATTTACGTGCCCAAGCGTTTTTCCCAACACGCACTCATTTATGCGCTATCGAATTTATTCCATTTGGCTGTTCCACACTGTACGATATCCTACGGAATATTTGCCGAATATTTTATTGTTATTAAACAGATTGCATTAATAATTTGAAGCATTGGGATTCATCATGCACCTCTTAAACCATTTAACTATTCGCTATTGCCATAACTTTAATATTTCCGTTACTGGAAGACATGGTTTGATTGTGATTCTTCAGTCTGGGATTAAGCTCTTAGAGCTCTCGGACGGAGAACATATACCTTGTACTGGGAAGGCGCAAATACGCCTTATGTTAGTTATGTTATACCTTTTAATTGCAAACCAGAATGGTTGGTTAAATCTAGTAGATCATCCCGACCCCGTTTGAGTAAGAAGTGTAATTCAATGTCCGCCGGTGCCTATAGCCCGGGACTTAGTTGTTTTTCTTAGTTGAACGATCACTGTTTTTAAAAAACATTTCTCAAAACTTTGTAAAGCGTCAGAATAATATATTTATTCTTCGATATCCATTGGTACACGCTTTACTAAATACCACAATTTTACAGGAAATTGTAATAATAATTTATGATGATGATTTCCTAAGAAATTCACAAAAATGGTTAAAATGTCATGTTTTAGTATTTAGCGTGAAAATTTGAGCCTGAAAGTATTATGGGTAAAGTTAAACTAAAGTCAAATGAAAAAATTAACAGATATTGTTGCATTTACTACTCCAGCAATCATATAAAATTGAGAGCTTTAATACTTACAGAATTGGTGAGTTTCCGTTGATAATGAACTTGAATAAATGTATAAGCTGACATTGATAGCCTCATTGGAAACTTTACATAATAATTTTTGACATACCAGTACTCTGTCATGTATTTCTTGAAATATGTATGCAAAGACAAACTGGCAACTGCAATAAATATTTAAGATAAAATAGTTTGTAAAGTTGAGTATATCCAAAATAGAAAAGTTTTGAAACTGGGGCTTTATTATGTTTTGTGTATACCTTGTGGTATATTCTTTATTATTTCTGTTATTTTTTGGAGAATCTAGTAAACTGACACTCAAAAAATTCACCCGTTGTTGAACAATTCTTAACAGGATTATACAATGTGCAAAGTTTACTGTTAATTTTACAAAGAAAAGTTTTGAAAATTGGTAATAGGTTTTGATGTGTTCAGCTCATTAGAAATCTGTGTCATCAGTTTACGTCTATCGTTTCACAGTGTCGTTTACATTTATAGAGCCGTGGCTTCTAAAGCAGTAAAATGTTTTATTTATACAGTTCAGCATTGGTATGGAAATGAAGAAAATACAGGGCAATGGTAGTGGAAAAAAAAACCACACTTGAGTCCCCGGTTCCAGAAGGCTTGTTAAGACTGATTACTTCCAAATTCAAAAAAGGATGTCAGAAAGCTTATCGACGCAGAAAGGCTGGGTTGAAATGCTTCGATATATGCACGAACTGTGGCGATATCTGTGGTAACAGTTATCTCTAGGTAGCGACGATGAAGAAGCATGGATGATCAAATCGGGAACGAAGAGAATTGCGATAAAACTGACAGTCCCATCGAGGATGATGTAGATGGAATTCCGGTCTGTGGAGTTTCGATTGGTATTACAGACAATGAATTCACAATACCCAGTCCATCAAGAACAGCGAAGGAGAATACGCTGAATTTCAGGATATTGAATTGCATATCTTCTGTATGTTCCTTGTGGCATTACTTATTCTTTTTTCTGTTATTGGAACTTTAGTTCTCTACGCCAGGTTATGTTTGAGCGACCAGGGGTCGCGACGCAAAAGATCTGACCGTTACGCGTTACGTTACGCTGCGTTATGTTACGTTGCTTCGTTCTGTGTCTTGCTTGCGTGCTTGTGCCTCCTTAGTCTCTCTCTCATTTACGAAGCAGCGATTAATAATAATAAATATGCTCCTGCCGGGATTCGAACCCGGGCCGCCCGCGTGCAATGCGAGCATTCTAACCACTGAACCACCGATGCTATATTGAAATTCAATGCAAAGCTGGTATTCGCAGTGCTAGTGATCTACTTGAATTTGTTCGGATAAATTTTTACTATTATTTCCATAATTTTTTTTTGCGCGATTAAGGGGTCTGGCTACTTTTCGAAATACAGGGTGTTGAAATTTTGAAAACTTGAATGTTTTAATTCGATAACTTTAAAATGGATGGATACATTGATTTGTCATTTGGCAGGTAGTTTTTAAATGTAAAAGGGCATATTTTGAAAGAAATTGTAGTTTGTGCAACTAGTGTGGATATGATGGCCATATCGCACGAGGACGAAGATGGAGCACGACGCCGTAGGCGGAGTGCTCAATCGTTCAAGTGCGATATGGACAATCCAAACGAGTCGAGCAGCATATTTTTTCTACGACCCACTTAGGAAAAAATCTAGAAAATAAAAATTTCTATAAACTGTAATACTTATAACTTCAAATTAAACATTTTACAATTCAATTTTATGTTTCCACTAATTTTGTGGTAAACATACAGTTCTTGAATGACCAATTTGTATAATGCTACGGTTTGATTTTTTAAATATACGATGCTGTTATAAGTAGATGTTGCCAGTCGGACTCCCTCATGAAGGGTACCGTACCATTATCTATAATAATGAATATTCTGCTAAATATTTCAAACGTCTACCTGTTGTCGTTATTAATATCATGCAGAATGATTATTTAAAAATAAATAATAATAAAATTAACAATAAAAAAAAATTCCTCGCGGGGAATCGAACCCGGGTCTACCGCGTGAGAGTCTGGTGTGCTTACTACTCAACCATCAAAGAATATGCAGATTGTTTATCTATAACGTCAGATGTATTACATAACTTTTGCTTAAAAGGAACTAAAGTTCCTACCGTGTGTCCCGCGACACGTTCTACCTTTTTTTTTTGGGAATCGATAATAAAAGACGAATGTAGTCAAATTTGGTTACCAATGTTAAAAAGAGAAATTTCCATCAATCAATTACCTGCGTTATCAGGATAGCAATCGATAGTTAATCGATACACACTTCAATACAAAAAATCATCAATATCCCAATAAAAAACCGTTCCTGGAACGTACACTTCACTGGATTCCATTTCTAGTAGACTATCATATCGTTAGAATGTCATAAAATAAAATATTTAATTTCACATTTTACCAGAGATATGATCTACTGTTAATGGACCTTAATAAAATTTGACAACAAAGTTTTGCAGTCTTAAACTCCAAAATATTATTGATTGTCTAGTTGTCAACTTTTTTTCGTTGTGTCAAATAGGGACCAAAAATTATTTAATAACTAATTCATGTTGACAACGGTAGCTAGAACGTCGAAATAAAAAATATAAAAACATTATTGTGGTTTGATTCCCAAGAAAATAAGAGAAAAATTGAATTGCATGTAGATCAGGCCTATTGTGGATACCACATTAAAAAAACGCACCGCTTACTTTACCTCAAGGTGGAGTGGAAATGAGTTTTTTTGGAATAATGCATGTTGGAGAACACTTTGCTGCATTCATAGGTTCAAGCTATTGACTTTAGGGAAAAAAGGTAGAGGCTTAAATATGGGTAATTGTCTCTAGCTTCATTTTGTTATAACTGTGTTTACCATAAAATGAGTCAGAAAGAAGGTATTGTCAAAAGACTGCTTTTAGACGCAATTTTTCCAATATGGCGGCGCGAGCGGCAAAAATACGAGGTGGTTAAAATCATCAAAATCTATAAATTATCAATTTTCAAAAATTCTGTAGCAGTTTTTTTAAATATGCCTGAAAAACTGACTTAACGTCGTCATCTTCAAAGGGCGCTTCATAGAAGGAAGTTTTGGAAAAAGATGGATAGACATAAAATCAGAGGTCTAGTACAATTAATGTTTTTGAACACACAGTTATTGAAAATTGAATTTTTGCAAAAAAAGTTAAAACTGTTTGGTATCTTTTGCTCAACTTTTAACTCTCAGTCAAATTTGTGTTGCTGTGCATAGCCATGTATCAATAAATCTTCGATACGACGATTCGTGTCCTCTCGAGGCTAACATACCTGCCCCTTTTTTTTGTTTTAATTACTAACTAATCTTCAAAATCTAAATTCAGAGATATATCACATTCAAGATTTTCAAGAATTTGAAATAACATTAAACGCTCGAATTGACGAACCTTCTGTTGAATGTACATACATTTTTAGCATCTGTAGTCGGTGTGCGTTGTAAGCTATTATTTATCATTTATTCCTTTCGTGGCTGCCATTGTATTACACTTATACACATGCGCAGTTCGAAATACTTGTTAGATTCGAACATGTTCCTTTACTTATTATTACGCTAAGGTGTGGACCACCGTCTTGTTGGAAATATTTAACGGCGGATTTTCAGTTTGACGAAATCAAAACAGGTTTACAAAAGAACTAAGACAGGACCGTATTCTAAAATTGTTTTAATGGATGAGTAAGTTATTTGAGAAACCTTGAGCGTAATATATTACCGAATTTCGTTTTTTAATATCGACTAATATTTGCAATAGAAGGGGCAGATCCGTATTTAAAAAAATATATATAGATGTTAGCCTCGAGAATACACAAAACTTTGTTCTCAAGTCTATTATTGGTTTTCAAAAATTTTCACTAATTCAATTGTATATCTTCAACTTACCTTTCCAAAATTATGAGTTTCAACTTGAAGGCTGGTGCAACAAAATTAGTGAGCAATTGATGCAATTTATGCCTGCCTCATCCAAGATCACCAGCACTGGAAGGTAAAGCCAAAGACAAACCTTCAAATTTATCATAACGAACTGCAGACTGGAATGTAAAAGAAAATTATTCACATGTGATACACGGTGGACTGAGGAACTGTACATACTCCTACCTCATATGCATTTTAAATTATATTTTCACATTAAAAAACTCGGCATAAAGTTGTTGCTAGTCATTTCTAGTGTAAATTTCATGATCTAGGTACTCATAATGGTGAAAAAATGTAAAATAAAACTAAAATAAAAATCATAGTGGTTTTTCGCATTGAAGTGAAATGTTCAGTTGAAGAGGAAAACTTCCCTTAGTTTACAAGTTCAAAAAACACAACATAAAATTAGCTTATGTAGAAACTAAGTGGAGGTGCAAGCAAATTTTAATTCTTTAGGTGAGTCAAAAAGTCTAGCAAATGTGTAGCAAAGACAAGTTAGCTAAAAATAATGTTAGTCCAGCCAACAGGTTAGAAATGCAAATAAACCGATAGAGCTTAACTTTAAATTGTCGACCAAATTTTCCTTGGACATTTTCCGTCATCTTGAAAAAAAAGGTAAAATTCAGTTTTTCATAAGTTCTCGGTTCTCCGTTGCTTTCACGATATATACATATTTATTTCCTTCCATCTCGTGAAAAAATGTCTGGTATCAAACTCAGAGCGTGTTCAGACCTGCAATTTCGTTTTATTTTTCAGTTTTGATAAAAAGTACGACCTCTAGGGCGCTGCAAACTTTACAGCAGCGCGCTCGACGCTATGGTATAAAACTCTTTCTTTGTGCATGTTTCGGTGCACCTACTCCTTTTCAAATTAGCATTACAGGAATACAATCGCAGGCACGAATCCCTGTGACCGTGCGCCTATGCGTCGTATAGTTGGTGTCAGAGTCAATCAACAGTGTACGGGTACTAGTGACTGAGAAAGCAAACGAGAATTGCAGCCACTCAAAGAACTTGGTTGTTTGGACATTCTGGAAGATCCTGACTGAATTATTAATTCAATCAGAGAGGTTTCGATATACAACATCGGAAAGGTAGCTCAAGTCTTATGAAGATAAAAAAAATAAATTTGACAAGGAATCAAATAAGCAAAGAGCGTTGTAAAGAAGACGAAGAGAATAAGAAAAAGAAAAAAAGACCAATAAATAGATGTTTATGCCCTGAGGGCGACGTCTTACGAAGCCGAGGGCCACTGGCCCGAGGGTTTGTAAGTCGCCCGAGGGTATACACATCTGTTTATGCCTGTGGTACATACAAACTTTTATGTCATACTAGTTCGTTATTACAATCCAATCTCAATACAAATCAGTGTTTTAAGAAATCCGGTTTGAATTAATAGGTGAATGTTGAAAAACATGAATGTCATAATGTCACAATAAATTATTAATAAATAAATAATTATGTGTCAAAGTTAGAAGTCAAAATGAACGAAGATTTTGGAATTTCTGACGAAATTATTGAAAAAGCAAAGAAATAAACTGTAAATCTGTTGCCAAAAAAGTCTAAAGAAGCTTACGACATGGTTATTAAATGAGTTGAACAAAAAATTATTTCTCTTTATGCCCGCGCGGACCATAAAGTGAACTGAACTAAAGTACGACATTAGATAGTTGATAACTAAGCAATAAAAACACAATAATGAACTAGTATAACTTAAAAAATATAATACAGATAAAAGTTCAGAGGAAAAAATCAGATAGCAACAAAGAGACTTGGCAGTGAGGAATGGGAAGAAAGTGGAACATGAATGGAATTGAGAATGGAATGAATATGGCTGAAAAATGAGAGTTTCTAGTGGTAGTATTTCATAGCAAGAAAAAAGTACACAATTATGTATGTATTGAGCTAAATGTAATAGAAAATGATGAAACATAAATTCATGTATAATTTTCTTCAAATTTAGAGTGTATACAGTTTTTAAAATTATTGATAGATATTAGTTTTATTGAGAGTAGCAAAATAGTTAAAAATTAGTGTTACCAGAAATGATCAGTTCTAGTGAGAGGTATACATACCAATTTCCATCACCATGTTCTTTAATGTTATTACAATGGTCAACTATTGGTCAATAATTGACACACTTTTGGTCAAAAAGTATAAATGTTGCCTTTTTAGAGTTTTCAATTTTTTTTGTGCTCACCTAAATGATATTTTGGAATATAATATTATTTTTATAATACTAAATAATAAAGTTTCAGGAGAAGTTGTAGTTTTAGTGGAAAATGTAATTCTTTATAACATTTGCTTGTTCTGAAACCCCATGATATGGAAAAAAATTTAAAATTTTCGAAACCTGCTTCATTTTATAGTCAATTTAATGTAAAATGAAATGTTTTCAAAAATGTAATAATAGTTTACTGAATGACATTTACTTCAATAATTATTTGACATAGCATCTCCACCAACTTCAAAACATTTCTACAGTCAATTCTATTTTATAAAAATACTCATCCAGCCATCCTCTTACAAGCAAAGTTAAATTCAATGAACAGCCAACAAGTACATCTGTATACAGAGTTCGGCAAAAGTCCGGGACCGGACAAATATCGAAGAAAATATAAATTTTTTGGAAAATCTTTTTATACCACAAATTTAACAACTCCAACTGAAACTATAATTTGAAAATATTTTGAAATGTACAGGGTGTTCCAAAAAAGTGTGGCGTATCAAAGTTATATTTCTTCTTATGGAACACCCTATATTTTATTGCATTTTCTGATTGCCCGTAAAAAATATAATACTCCTTCATAATGGTTCCCCACACCTAAATACAGAGGGTTCCGAGCTATGCTGACTTTTTTAAAAATTTGAAAATTTGAAAAAAAAATTAATGACTTATTGATATAACAAATTCTAGCAAATTTTCTCTTACATCTAAATAGTTGGACATTCCTTGAATGTATTACATGATTGAGTACCAAATATCTCGTTACAGGGTGTTCAGAATTTTCAGTTTCATTATTAGATCATTCAATGTGCAGTATCAGGCTTATTTTAAATGGAACACCCTGTATTTTAATAATTCATCATATTAAAAAAATGTCCCCTTTCGAATGGTATAAGGGTGTTCTATACCTAGGTATTATATATTATATATTTACCATTTTCCAGAATTTTATGCTAAATCGATTTCAAAACATCTGCAATTTTCTCTGAATTTCAAACTAATGATCTTGGCATAGTTGTTGTGAGAAACTAAATAGATCACGTTTTAAGCCTCCAGAAACTATAGGGTTTTCTATCATATACCGAGTGGTTAAAAAGATATAGCCACTCTCACAGAAAAATCAATATCCACTTAGACATTTTATGAAATAAAATGCAATGCAATAAAAGATAGGGTGTTCCATAAGAAAAAATATAACTTTGATACGCCACATTTTATTGGAACACCCTGTTATTTCAAAATATTTTCAAATTATAGTTCTTGGAGTAAAATTTGTGGTATAAAAAGATTTTCCAAAAAATTTATTTTTTTTTGGATATTTTTCTGGTCCCGGACTTTTGAAGAAACTCTGTATATCTCGTATCTCGTTAATATTGAAGAGTTAGCATTCTTGAAAAATAATAACAATTTGGAAATTATTTACCAATTTCGACAATTCTTTAGGTAGATTGTTAACATCAATCACTAAATTATCAACCTCCATTAACCTAGCAGAACCATTTAGGAAATTTGAATTTTTGATTATGCCATAATTTGTCGCCATCTATGACATAATTAAAAAACCTACAGTTGAAGAAAATATCGTATCTCCAAATTGTTTCTGTAATTGACTATTCCTAAAAAAGAATTTCCCATAAGTCCTCGCCGGTATCAAATATAAACGTAAACCCCGTATGTCCACAATCAAACCGCCATTTGGATGTAAACAATAGACTTGCTCTGTATTTACCTCCCGATATTGTGCGATTCTGCAAGTTAGATTTGATGAAAGTGTATAAATATGAACGGTAAGTACATGCAAACATGTTCAACACATTTATTTACTAAAAACTAATGGTTTTACACCCTCAATTGCCATTTTGCATTTGTCTTGTACTTACTACGAAAAATAAATTGTCTGAAACTCCTGCAGTAGAACTTGTCATAGATGAGAGAAATGCAAATAATGCCGGAAAAGATCCCGACTGGGAACCTGAGATTGAAATGGAATCTGAAGAGGTGAATGAAAACACTGAAATAAAAAGAAATAAAAGACAAATGGTGCGTCCTGAAGATTGGGAGAATAACCGTGCAAAAATTGGAAGAGAAATGGGTCAAGATTATAATGGCAGAAAAAAAATTGACGGAAAATGGAAATATAATGTTCAAAAAGAAAAAAGAAAAATGGAGGAACCATGTAATTGCAAAGCTTCTTTGAAGGGTAAATCATTGCACTGTAGGACATTTAGTCACTTTTGGTCTGATATGGGCTGGAAAGAGAGAAAAGTTTACACCTCTTTTTTAATTAATTCTGTATCCACAAAAAGAAGTAGAAATAGAGTTTCGGAGGGTGTTTCTAGGAGAAGCGAGACTTTAATATATAACCTTAAATTAAATGATGAGCGGAAAAGGGTATGTAAGCAAATGTTCTTTAATACTCATGGCGTGAGAGAAAATATGATTCTCGATTGGTTGAAAAAGCAGAATGAAGTCAAAAATAGAGAAAAGCAAAGACACGACAATAATGCAGAACATTCATCAGAAATCCACGATCCTGTAGAACGGGGGGCGCTATACAGACTTGAAGAAAAAGCTGAAAGTTTTTTTAAAGAAATTCCTAAGGTTGAGTCTCATTACTGTCGTGCTTCATCGACAAAACTTTACCTGGAGCCCAATTGGCAATCTAAGTCTGCACTTTATAAGTTTTATAAAAATTGGTGTCAACAGAAAAAAGACTCTCATCTATCCATGTTTCACCATGTTTCACCATGTCTTTGATGAAATGAACATATCACTTTTCCGGACAAAAAAGGATGAGTGTGACGCATGTGTGGCACATAAAACTGGAAATTTAGCTGATGAACAATTCGCCTTACATCGAGAAAAAAGACTAGAAGCGAGAAGTGAGAAGTCTGCAGACAAAGAATCAGCCAATATGGTTTTTTGTATGGAACTACAATCAGTATTGTTATCACCAAAATCAAACGTTTCTTCACTTTACTTCAAGACGAAGCTCATTGTACACAATTTCACTTTCTTCAACTTGAAAACAAAAGATGGGTACTGCTATATTTGGCATGAATCAGCTGGGGGCGTAACGGCAAACGATTATGCTTCCATCATTTGCCAGTTTATAAAGGATCATGTTAAAAATGATCTACAGCCGGGGCAAAATCTGATCTTGTATAGCGACGATTGTACCTCACAGAACAGAAATTCTATCTTGGCCAACAGTTTAATTAATCTCTCTATGATATTCAATATAACTATTGAACAGAAATTCCTTGAGAAAGGCCATACGCAAATGGAAGCACATTCCATGCATTATGTAATTGAGCGAAAAATTCGTCATACCAACATAAATGTACCAGCTGACTATGTTGGAATATGTATGCGAGCTCGTGAAAAACCAAGACCTTACCAGGTATATTATCTGGACCATGGCTTCTTTAAAAATTTCAAAAAACTACAGTTTCTCACATCTTTGCGACCTGGAAAGAAAGTGGGCGATCCCTTGGTAACAGACAGCGCTTTAAAATATAGCCCAGATGGCTGTTTATTCTACAAACTAAGACATCCGAAAGATTACTTAGAGTTCGAATATCGTGTACCTGGAAATAAACGGAATAATCTCGCCTGTGAACTAGAAAGTCTTCTATGATTATATGAGACTTCTATACCGATAAAAAAAGAGAAATACATGCATCTACAGTTTTTGAAAAAGAGTCTTCAAAGTGATTACCATAGTTTTTATGACAATTTGCCGTATAAATAAATTTTTAACTTGCGTAATTCAGTTCATTTTATTCCCGTTTAGATGAATATTTGCCTTCAATGGATACACTCACATCTCTTATTTTCAGAATATATTTTTAAAATATTTCACTGTTAAAGCTTCAATAAAAAAAATTAAAAAGAATGTGGTCTTAATTCAAAATTCAGGATGGAAAATTCCGTATCTCCAAAAATCCTTTCAAAAAATATTGGAAAAACAGGTAAGTCCATTCAGATTATCTTAGGAATTAGTTTTAGCTTAGTGTGTCATAATTACTTTTAAAACAAATATTTTAAGTGTTTGTATATTTTGTTTTCACTCAAATAATTCTGCGCTATTTTATAAACTGTTTTTTGTGCCCCCTGAAAAATTTTCATTTTGTGACTTACGGGTTTTTCTGATTAAGGCGACGTTATGTATCGCTAATTTGTTACCAAACCTAACAGAACCATAGTTTTTTTTTAAAACGAAGGGCGACAAATTATTAATTACGGTAATAAAAGAGCGATAAATTAGCGACAAATTATGATGGTATTAGTGTTTTCGAAAGTTGATTAGGTAAAAAGTGGTTCTGCCAGCTTAATATCAACCTAGCAGAACCATGTTTTTTTACAAACGACGAGCGATAAATTAGCGACAAATTATGGTAATATCAGTTCTTTCTGAAAATTGATAGATAAAAAGTGGTTCTGCTAGCTTAATAGCAACCTAACAGAACCATGTTTTTTTTTTAAACGAAGGGCGACAAATTTTTAATTGCGGTAATAAAAGAGCGATAAATTAGCGACAAATTAAGGCATAATCAAAAATTCAAATTTCCTAAATGGTTCTGCTAGGTTAATGGAGGTAAATTACAATATATATTCGAACTTTGTGCAAAAATTCATCATATTTTCCTTAAAATGCACTATACAGTTACATACAAGTTACATCGAAATAGCATAACCAATAATATTCATTAAATAATATATAAAATGTTAATTTTATGTTGCCCAGATATGTCTCATACATAGTGGTTATGTTATATACCCGAAGTTTATATTTAACCAACCTAAAACATTACCCACATGTGTACAAGAAGTTTGGAATTAATATTATCTTAAAAGGTTCCTTAAATGTATTTTTAGCCACCACATACTCCATTCCAACATAACAACATATAATGAATGTTGACAAAAACTCCACATCTACCTAAATTAGAATAATTATAACTACATTCAGACAATATTAAACTTGTACATTTGCTATATTTTTTAAAGTTCGCCTGTCATATTAGTTCATTTTCTTAAAACAGAGCATACGTAAAGTAAACCGTTATCCGCTCATCTTTCTATCCTCAAGTCTCAGGGAGTAGATAGAAGAATGAACAGGAAATATATTATTGAACTGTGATAATATGAGATGGGAAATCAGGTGGTAGTTTGTGAAATGAACATTCTCCACGAAACTGAACGTATTGAATTTGTTTGTTGAGTTCATGAGTTTAGGTTAATTGTATTGTCGTACTGTTCAACATTAACCGAGTCTTCCTAACCTAACCTAACCCTTCCCCTGTTACTTCCATCTTTTCGCAATATATACACCATAAATACGTTTGAATTTAAGTATTAAGCTTATTATTGAATTATTATGAGTGAAAAGTGTAGTGAGTAAAAAACAACTAGAAGATGACTTACCAAAAACCAACAAAATTTCTGCTGCTCAATTTGTAAGTATTTTGATCCTTCTCTCTAAATAAATGCATCTCCCGTTAAATAATACATCTCTTA
Organism: Galerucella calmariensis; assembly: GCA_910591675.1. Taxonomy (NCBI): domain Eukaryota; kingdom Metazoa; phylum Arthropoda; class Insecta; order Coleoptera; family Chrysomelidae; genus Galerucella; species Galerucella calmariensis. The sequence goes on from CAJUYG010001947.1 coordinate 27,049, forward strand.
TACAGATTGTAAGATTTATGAAAAATCATCACTGGAATTTTTCCACTTTTATTATGGTTCTGTTGAATTTACCAGGAATGTGTGAAGATATTGTTTGTATGTTTATTGAAATTATACTTCTCTTTTTTTTTATCAAAAAAAACTTATAGTCAAAATGACTGTCATTTCAGTTTGTTCGTGTTTTGGGATTTTCGCTTATATTTAGGTTAGGTTATTCTAGAGGAACCAACTGGAACTGGTCGGAGAATCCGACTATGTAAATTTGATAAAGGTGGTGTCTCCAGCAGATTATAGAGGATAAGCTTGCCCAGTATTGTTCGTGGACTGGAAAAAATCAAAATTTTGAAATCTCGGATTTGAAATTAATAGACATACATACTTGAACATAAGTGCTCACCACCCATTTATTTTTCAACGTCCCTCTTTCTCTTTCTCATATATATATTTTTTCCAGAATCTGTAAAAGAAGTGTATCGCTCAACTACTGATAAACAGTTAAAACTGATTGTAAAATGGAGTGGATGAGATTCGCAAGACAATGACTGGAAAGGAAAGAGTTGTAATAGGGATATGATATTTTTCCATAGAATATATTTCTTTCATTGTTCAACACTATATTTTTATGTCTCTTCATGTTTATAATCTTAAAAGAATAGTTTTTGTTTTATTTGTTTTGATCATTTTATATTTTTATTTATGGAGAATATTTAAGTTATATTATATATTTTTTGCAGATGAAGTTTTTTATTCAATATCCCAGTAGCATTTCAATTTTGGACATCTATCATTCTACTTATTCGATAATTTTTCATTTGAGGCAGAGGCTGAGTAGCTCATGGTATACCTTCTTTTCCTATATTCACTGAAAAACTATTGAAATTTTAGAGTTCTATGAATATGGAAAAAGTGAATGTATATACCATGCTTCTCCACCCTGCATACCGCAAAGTAAAATAAAATTATAAAGGGGTACCGATATGTAACATTATACAAATGCAGTTGAATGAATGTTTTGAAGATACATTAAATATAAGTAATAAAAGTAAATTGACGTTACATTAAATATGACACATTTATGTTATGTTTATCATTATACATTAGATTGTAATATTTATAAGAGGCACAAAGTGCTATATATGCAATGTATCTGTAATATCAGGCATATCTCTGAATATCATCACAAAGTCACAATGTGACATAACATTTATGTTTGAGTTATGTTTTTATGTTTGGTGGGTAGTATTCACCACACACATAATGGTTATTATTCACTTATTACAAAACTCACCTGCAGCTTGTGCTGCAATTAGGTAATCTTTGTTTGTAATAGACATCATTATATGCTTGTTGAATAATACACTATTAGGCAATGGTTGGGAAAATTTAATTTCACAGATAATCAGCATAGATAAATTGGCCACAGTAATTAACTACTGAATTGCTAGTTAATTGGTATGTACATTAAAAAAACTATTTTACCTTGAATCCACACTCAGTACATGTCAACTGGCTTGTAAGAGTCCTAGTAAATGGATGAGTAATTGGTTGTTGAGGAGGTCCAGTCATCTGAAGAGCTTTACAAGACCTAGATATCCACCTATTTCTTCTATTAGCTCCTCCACACCAGCGCTCATGGGTCTACATAGTTCGTTTAATGACATAACACTGCCCAATGAGTCAAAATTGCCATGTTCTTCAGGATTATCTTCAATTTGTAATTCATTCATGCCCAATGCATCAGACAAACAGCCAGCCTAAAATGTTTTTGAAGTTAGTATAGTTTTTTAGGACAATTTTAATAAGAGGGAACAAACTTTTTTATAAAATTAAAACAATTTGTATTACCACATACCTACCTTTCTTCCAATTTCCTGAGTTTCTTCATCCAGTGTAGTTAGAATTACATTTAGCAATTCATGTGCATCTTGTTCACCAGCTGAATAATCGTTTTAAAGCATTCATGACTGCAGCAGGAGCATATGTGTCTTGTACAGATTTATTGGTACCATTCACAACTAAAATATTAAACTAATATCAAACCAATTACCTATACATAAATATTCACTTTCATTTAACATTAATATAATCTGTTATATACCTGATAGTACAGTAGCTTAAGTACCGCGAAAACTAGTTGCTTGGAGAAGGGCTCCAAAATACGAATGCTCCGACTAGTGCCGCTGCTGTTAAACCAGCAGCTACCAAAATTCCATCAGATTCCATTGCTGATCGATAACCTTACATAATTAAAGAAGTTAGATTATTTTTTGACCTATTCACTTCAATTTCTGATAAAGAATTTCGGGTGGATATAAAGGAGTTGGGATAGAGTATGAGTTTATTCGCTTATAAACATCAAGTTTGGAGTTTCGAATCTGAGATAGCAATAACGGCAATAACATCATAACAACAGATTTTTAAAATGAATTTTCTTGTTTGTCATTGTCAACCGTCACCTGTAACCATAGAATCTTTGTGTGTTTATAAACTTACTCTGAGTTACATCTAGAGTTACGCGAGAGTCAAGTCACGTGGTTTATGTGGATGGCCGATCCATCATCTAGACTGCAGTCTTTCCCAACGTGGGCGATAACGCCCCCTTGTGGGCGCTGCAGGCCTAAAGGGGGCGGTGAGAGACCCAGAAAAAAAAGGGGGCGTTGTGTAGGGCTTTGGGGTCGATTTATAATTTCATCTACCTATCTAGGAAGACTCTTAGAGACCGACTGAGCTCTCGACTCTCGACTACATCTTGTGAACATCAACTAATATTAATTAAGATATAGCTCAAACTCGGTTCGATATAATAGACCGCGGACAATCATGTTTTAACAATTTTTTGTTAAATAATCCGATTTGTACATTCCTGTATCAATCGGCTGGTTCTATAAGACTTGTTCTTGCTTGTCGAGTACGATTGGGCGTCGAATGAGATAAACGAGTTTATGCACGTTTGTCTTATTCCTGTTGGTGCGTGCTGCTTATGCAATCCTATATAAACGACGTAAATTTATTTTATTTTCATTTGCGGCTTCGCGCATAATAGATAAGCAGTACTTGATTTCAACACTTACGCTTACGTATTTCTCAAAACAAAACAATGTCGGAAGTAAAAAAGAAGAGATGGCAATACTCTGCGGAATATATTAAATTCGGATTTATTGAAAATACCACAAACCCGTCGTCGCCTTTGTGTCTTCTATGTCTAAAAACATTTTCGAACGAAGCAATTAAGCCTTCAAGACTGCAAGATCATTTGAATAAAATGCATCCAGATAAGAAAGACAAGAATGTAGCATATTTTCAAGACCTAGAGAAGAAGCATAATACTCAGCCAAGTGTATCAAAACTATTTTCGGCGGCTGCTAAGCAAGATGACGACGGACTTCGAGCTTCGTACAATATCTCTTTGTTAATTGCTCAAAAAGGCAAACCACACAACATCGGAGAAGAGTTAATTTTGCCAGCAGTAAAGGAAGTAATAACTACTGTGCTTCATAAACCGGCCGCAGATATTATCCGAAACATTGATTTGAGTAATAATTCTGTAGTAATAATTCATTTGGTTGCTAGAAACTTAAGTGAACGACTATTTCAATCACTGCAATATGTCATCAAAGCAGTCAATAAAATCCGTAGCAGCTCTTTGAATGATAGATTATTTCATCAGCTTTGTGTTACTGACGAAGATTTCAACCGTTTGTTGCTTCATACTGAAGTTCGTTGGCTGTCAAGAGGCAATTGTCTGATTCGATTTTACAACCTGTTTGACTCTGTGATAGAGTTCTTGGAAACTAAAGATACAGAACTGCGCAACAAGCTCATAACATCAAAGAATGATATAGCTTACATGACAGACCTGTATGAATTGTTCAACGACATGAACCTCCAACTGCAAGGCGATGGATAAATTTAATTAAAACAAAAAATGTCGTTGCTTCTTTCGCAGCCAAACTGCTTCTGCACAAAAAGAATATGGGCAGACGTGAGTTTCACAATTTTCCGAATTTATCAGTATCGTGCAGTAACGACGACTTGTTTGCCTACTGCCAACATTTGGAAAACCTCCACATTGACTTCACCGAACGATACCAGGACATTTTAAACTTGGAAATACCAGACTGGGTGTTGGATCCGTTTTCAAATGTCAACACAGCAATGTCACCTCAGCTGGAAGAAGAACTTATAGAATTGACAACAAACGAAGAAATAAAAATCAAGTTCAAAAATGGATATCAAGAATTTTGGCTACAAAAACCGATCCCGCAATTGTACCCTGGATTGTGGTCAATTGTTCAACGATTCTTGATAGCATTCTCATCGTCATATTTGTGTGAACGTGGATTTAGTGCTGTGGCAACACTGCTTACTAAAAAGAGAAATTGGAGAAAATCACGTGTCAATAGATGGCACTGAATTTTTCAATATGGCTGCTATAAGGGTGAACAACAAAGGCACGCGGCCGGTCAGCTGATGGCATGACAGTAGTCTGTCACAGTTTGTGAAGGTGTTTAGTTCGTTCAGTTTTTTTGTGTGTATTGTTTGAGTTGTTAGATAAAAAAAATGGCAAAAATTGAGGTAACCCTATATTACTTTACCATTTATACTCAAATTTTAAATCACAGATTTTAAATGACACAACAAAATTATTGGCATCTGATTTTGTTGTTCACCTTTATTGAAGTTAGAAAGGAAATTAACAGATGTCGCCCACTTCGTAGTTTTCGCCAATTGTTTGCGTGTTACCGAACGTGGCGACTTGCGGCTGTTTTTGAGTAAATTGGAACCCGATATCAACAAACTTATTGAACAGCATCAGATTCAACCTTCACATTAGTTTTTATATAAGAATTGATTATGTTTGTTTTATTTTCAATAAAAGATACTCTGTCCGAATACTATAAAGTTGCGTTTCAATAATCAGTTATAAGTACTTAGCGGTTTTTAAGTATGTTTAAAAAGGGGGGCGTTAAAAAATAATTTATTCTTAAAGTGGGCAGTAGACAAAAAAAGGTTGGGTCCCCTGGTTTAAATGTATTACAAACGTTAACCCTAATATTTTACTTACAAAAATTTGATTGGTTGATGTTTAGATTACGCTCAAGCTCAACCTATCAATCGAGAGTTAAAAATACTATGAAGGCGTTACTTTCGTAGCGGCAATAAGTCTTACGTCTTTTTCTACTGTCACACTGTCAATTAAAATATCATGGAGACTATAGATGCGTTCGTTATTTGCGTCCGATTAATCTTTTTAGTCTGAATCGTTCGTTTATTACATCTAGAGGTAGGGGAGGTAAATCTGAACTGTTTGGTAATTCCGCTCAGATCAGTCGGTTGTAAATCTGTTTGCTCGGAATATTTTGACCGACGAGAAAGATTAATCTGTTTATCTGTCATGTTATGAGGTTATGTTGTAGTAACTTCTGTCATTAGATAAATCTCGTACTGTTTGTGGACCATGAATAGCTATCAAAATTTGCCTCAGGACTAGACGTAGTCGTGAATAATGAAAAATAAAATCTAAAATGAAAAAATCGAACAAAAAAATCGTAGTCTCTAAAATGATAGACACAGGCAAAAAGGAGGTTAGAAGTTCGTTTATATGTATGATTGGTCGGGCCGTTCGTTAATAGCAATTTGCTCAGATCAATCTGTGATCACGTGACCCAAAATCCGTCTCCTCTGCGATGCAAATAACGAACTTAGCTTATATCAGATATAAGCTAAGTTCGTTAGACTAGATTCTAGTCTCCATGATAAATAATAATATAATGTATAAGATGTGCGTTGGGTTGCCTGCAGAAAATCGTTGATTAATGTTATAAATCACGCATTAATGGGAGTCATTAATGTATGATTTTGTCCAATTTTGAGAACGTTAATAGATGTTAATACATGGTCGACGGAAATAGTTATTTAACCAACAAATGTATTAATGAGGGCCATTAACAATCGAGATTATTTTATAAGATAATGTTCGAGATTGTTAATTGCCCTTTTGATACTCGTGTTAGTTACAAAGCTTTCCGACTGTATAAGTTTTATCCGTTTTTCTCAATATTTAAAAACTAAAAATATTTATTTGTTTCATAGGTTAGTACCTACTGTCAAAAATAAATAATGATATTGAAATTTCACAGAGATGGTCGCTGGTTCAAATGTCACTGTTTTCGTTTTTCTTAAATTCTTTTTTGTACAACTGTCATTAAAAGTGACACTTTTAATGATAGCAAACAATGTTAAAAACGATTGTTTACATAGCAGCGTGTTAAAAATACTTTTAACACTAGTGTTAAAAATATTTTTAGCACTCCATTCAAATGACAGCGTCTTTTCTCTCAAAAACTAGAAGTATCTATACTAGGATTCATTTTTTGAAGACGTCATTGTATGTTTGGTTGCTTACACCACAGATGTGCGTTGGGTTGCCTGCAGAAAATCGTTGAGTAATGTATGTAAATCATGCAATAATGGGGGTCATTAATGTGTGATTTTGTCTAATTTTGAGAACTTTAATAGCATATGTTAATACTTATCAATCGGGATAGATTACGCGAAAGGTACGTCTTCATATTATTTTGAATGCCCGATTGATGGGCTGCGCTTGCGGGTAATCTAAACATCAACCAAGCAAAAATTGTAAGTCAAAGATTGGGGTTAACGTTTATAAATTTTACAATACATTTAGGGGGTACATCAATGTGATATCATTGTCTAATATAAAGAAATAGTCTGACAACCTTATGGGCTAATAATTTAACAGTTTTTCGGTAGTTCGGACTAGACGTATAGGTGGCGATGGATTTAACGTTTAGATGGCGCTGAATACAATATTTCACTTCGAATTAGGAAAGATACCTATTTATTTTAAGTGATTATGTTTTTAAACGCTAGATGTAACTGACGACAAGTGAGTCTATTTTCGAAATAAATCTACCTGGCGTGATTGTAATAACCAACTACTAAATAGTAGAGTTGTCTCTGGAGTAGGTGAAGGGTCCTAAAATATTATTTGGAATTCAATCTCAAACACAAATATTATTATCTATTGTATATTTTAAAATTTAAAATGTGGGACAATAGTGAGATTGTAAAAGAGGTATTTTTTTAGTAAAGTATGTATAGATAAATCTCTTCATCAATAATGATTATCGATTCTGAATTTACTTTAAAAAATAGCTCAGAAGTTTATTTTGCAGGATATTTGTGCAAAAAGGTTTGGGATAGATACAAGTGTGATTTAAATAAAAAATTTTTAGATGATCTGAATGAAGTTCAGGATAAAAATCAATGCCTTATTTTTTTGAAAAATTTTAATATAAGAGACTTTTCAATTTGCCACTTGTAAGTGCCTTCTCCTATTTTAAAATCTTTCACAAAAATAAGTATGTATTATTTTTCTAAGTATTTTGTGGGATTGATGGGTAAGTCTGAAATATCCAAAAAATTAAAAAACCAAATTACAATTAAATTGCGGAAGCACATCTGATTGGTTTGTGGATAATGAGTGTGTCCATAGATCCTTTTATTAGAATTATTAATAAGAATTTAACTTTAACACTAATATGATTGATTCAAAAGAAAAACAGACAGCAGGTAGACGTTAATCCGTTAACAATAACACAGTATCGTACCAATACCTATTTTTTATGAAACATCTTTTGATAACATCTGCCAATTAGAATTAGATGAAATGAACTGAAGCTTATACGACATACCCTGTATGTTACAACATTTTATGTCAGTAAATAAATTCTTTTTTTCAATTCAGTGATTTTTTTCACAAAATAAATTAAATTTGTGTGTGTAGTATGTAAATTTTACCAACTACGGATCTGTTACATTCATTATAAATCCTATTACTGAGTCGAAGAAATATTGTAAAAAAATATAGGTACTTTACTTAAGGCTTATTTTAAATCGGAAAAGTATTGTTTGCTTAGGTAGGTACCCTTGACGTTTAGAAATGAATGCTGTTAGTTAAGGGCTATTAATATTTTGAGCTGATCATGGAGCCACCTATTGGTCAGTAGCAAGTATTTGAAAGTTTCTAAGTTTCACCGTAATTTAACTTAGGTCGCCACCTCTCAATATATATGCATCTCTTTTTTTACAATCTCTGTTATACTCATGAGGTTGACAGATTATTTCTTTATATTAGCAGAGACAACCCTATATTAGACAATGGTGATATTTTGATGAGGATTAATCACAGACCTGGAACGCTACCGAAACGTCGAAATAAAAAACTTTATTGTGGTTTGATTCCCAAAATGAGAGAAAAAATAATAAATAATGCCACAAGGAACTTACAGAAAAAATATTTATGGATAAACTCAATATTGAGTATTGTTGGGATGTGCATGATTACCAGACAAGATCTCATGATAACATCTATCAACCATTTACAAGGACTAATATAGGTTTAAACAATCCAAGTATAGATGCATTTAAAGCGTTTAATAGGTTACCGCAATGTGTGAAAGATTTAAGTAGTTATAGAAGTTTTGTTGGAAGACTGAAACAGTTTGTAAAAATTGATTAAGTGCATTTGCAACACTATTATGTTTTGTTATTCTCGAGGCCAGTGTTTAAAAGCACTGATTTGAGAATTTTTTACAGTAGTTCTATTATTGTAATAAATGTTATATGAATAAACGTTATTTCAAAAAAAAAAACATTATTAAATACTGATACGAATTTATATGTCTAGTCTCCATGGACGAGTCGAATAATCGTGAATAGGGTTTTGATGGTCCATGTCTGTATTGAAGTAAGGCATCCTTTATCTATGGTCCATGTGAGTGATGAGTGAGAGAGTCCTCATATCGATGAGTTGTCTAGCACGAGCACTCTCACATGTTACAGAATAGACCTCCAGATAACTTCAACTGAGGTGAGCTGAGATATATCTCAGTCAAAAAGAGCACACCTGTTATCCCTGGTTGCAGTATCACCCAATCGGAGGAAACGTAAATTGTCATCACACATCACTTCTCATTCCATAGACAAAGTTTCTCTATGTCAGTGATTTGCTGTGGTGCCGGTGCCTACCGATTCAATGGGAACGGTACTATCATTATCATTTTCTTATGTGTTTTCCTTTCTTTTATACTCGAAGACAAAAGTTTGAACCGCCCTTCGCGAAATGGTCCCGAGAAATTGTGTAACGTTGAGTCAACGGTACCTCGCGGCAAAAGGCCTATATGTCACTTATGTCATCAGTCACAGGGTGTGCTGTGATTTGAATTTGGTTTCCAATGCCAACAAAAAACAAACTAACAAATAAATATGAAGCTGCTTGAAATTCAGACATGATTCCGACTAAAAAACATGGCTAAAACTGTGAAATGTTTTGTTGCTGCAACTACTTTTGTGGAAGTTGAGAAATACAGGTATTTGTTTGTGTTCATGGATTCAACTACTGTAGTGATCAAGAACAAGAAAAAAACAGATTTATCATCAAACATGAGCAGTACTACTTTTCGTGAAGACACCATGTGCATGTAAGTTATTAATACATTGCTATTTCATGCTATATTTATGCCTATTTTTGTTATAGATTTATGAGATCATAATTATTTTCAACACGAATGAAATATAATACAAATGACAGCAGACACATAAGAGACATCTGCAAGAGTATGAAATATACCTGAAGAACATAAACCTTCCATGTTAGGCAGTCGTGAAAGAACTGTTGCAGCAAAAATAATAAATGTAAGTACACAGTCCTTACTGCATCAGTAACATTTCAGTTTTAGCTTGATTGATTAGTTCGGCACACACAGTGAGGCTTAGAGATCTCGGAACCTAAGCTTTTAGGATTTTGTGCTTTTGGTTATTCCATTTATAAAAGAAATAAATTTATTGATCCTTAGAAATATACAATATTATGCCAGTTACTTATGTAAATAACAAACACAACATGTTTAAACATGTTGATTGTATGTGTGTGAGCGTGTGCTTCCTTAGGGTACAGTGACCAGTGAATAATCTAGTCAATCTCCTTATCTGGCTCTGCCAAAGTTTAATATTTCATTTAGTCAGGATCTCAGGGTATATTGACCAGGAGTTTGCTGTGTTCCTATATACAATTGATGTGTAGTTTGAATCCACCAATATGTATACCTTTTTGATATCCCAAATACTGGTTCAAACCAGTGATGCAGTTTCAGACCCTATCTTTGCTGGGGAGTCTGCCTTTTCAATGCCTAAAATTCCCTTGTGCCTGAGGCCCACTTGAGAATTACCCCATTAAAGTTTGCCAGGGTTAATAGTTTTTGTATGCAGTCCCTGACTAAAGATTTCAGTGCTGGTAGACTATTTGATACTATAAGAATCCTTTGGCCTCTATACCCCCTATCAATATTCTATTTCAAACACTTGTCAATAGCATAAATTTCTCCCTGGAATACAGTTGCAAACGTTCCCTGGGTCTGACACCATGGACTGCAGCTCCTGTTTCTACTTCAGTCTTATATTCTTCTGTATACCACACCATGTTCCTCCCTGGCTGCATGCTTCCAACCCTTCCTAGTTTAGCTGGTTATGGTATGGTTGGTTTCCATCAATTGTGGACATTATGTTATCCTTCTTTTTGTTATTTCTGGGAAATTCAACTACGAATTTTTTCAAATTTTCATTTCAAGTTTGTAGTGTTTACTTCAGTTGAATAAATTTTTTAAATTTGAAAAACATGCAGGTATTATAATATTGGAGCTGATACCACAAATTGGTTCTAGTTTATTGAGTATTCTTGGGCATTCCCATAGCATTTTGGAACTGATAACACAATAACTCAGCCTAAATAGCTGCTTGACTATTCAACTTGATAATAATCTTTTTTAACTGAATCAAGAATAATTGAGTTTTTATATAATACTGCTTCCTGTTCACACTGTGGAAAAATGTAACAAGTAGACAATCAATAATATTTTCTTGACTTGAAGAACTCCTATCTTTAATATACAGGGTGGTCCGTAAGTAATTGTACGTAGAAGTACAGTACAATCTTCACTTCAAAATATTGCGATTTAAACCAACTAGCTTTAATAAAATGTTGATATTGAGAGAGATACAGGGTGTTCAACATGAAATTTTCATTTTCATTTTCCACAAAAGCTTTAACGCTTTTTGACGTATATGCACAAACATTTGAGGTTGGGGGTTTTTTGATATGAGAAATCATAATTTTGTACCTATTTCGATGTATTTTGTAGAGGGCGCCACATAGGACACGTTTGCGGCATAAATGTACGCAAAACTTTTTTGCCTCTCATATTAGCGCTACTTTTGTAAAAAATAATTGAAGCCACATCATTGCAACAAATAAAAGGTATACTTGTTAGTATCCCCAAATCTTAACGATTTTAGAGATTATTATTCAATGAAAATACGAAAAATGTAGCGCGTACGATAATTATTTTTTTTTGTATTTAGATGAACAGTATTAGGGTATAGTAGCAGTTAACATGAAAAATATGTATGGTACTTTTAATATTTGAAAATAATAATTATCGTACACACAACTACATTTTTCGAACGTCATTTCATTGAATAATAATCATGCAGTTAATCACTAACATGTGATTATTTCTAAAACCGTTAAGATTTGGGGATATTAACAAGTATACCTTTTTTTGTTGTAATGATGTGCCTCCCATCATTTTTTACAAAAGTAGCGCTAATGTGAAAGGCAAAAAAGTTTTTCGTACATTTATGCCGCATACGTGGCCTATGTGGCGCCCTCTACAAAATACATCGTAATAGATACAAAATTATGATTTCTCATATCAAAAAGTGTTAAAGATATTGTAAAAAACGAAAATTAAAATTTCATGTTTAACACCCTGTATCTCTCTTAATTTCAACATTTTACTAAGGCTAGTTGATATAAATCGCAATATTTTGAAGTGAAGATTGTACTGTCCTTCCATGTACAATTACTTAAGGACCACCCTGTATTATCTGTACCTGGAGCTTGCACTTCACTGGGTCCCATTTCTAGTAGTCTATAATATTGTTAGAATGTCATACAATAAAATATTTTATTTCGCATCTTACCAAGGATATGGACCTTGACATTTTTTTGCAGTCTTAAACTTCCAAATATTATTGATTGTCTAGTTGTGGAATTTTTTTAATAGTGTCGGGTAAGGGATCAGAGTTTTATAAAAACAGAATTAATCTTGATGAAGAACGCTACCGAAACGTTGAATTGAAAATATAAAAAAAATTGTGCTTTGATTTCTTGAAGAATTGACAAAAAGAATAATGAATTCATCACAACAACAGAATTTATGATGATAATACTTTGCTTTCTTTATCTTTTATCATTCTTGAACTGTAAATATATATTAATCCTCTATTTAGCACAAAGCTAACACATTCTTAGCCAAATATAGAATAAAATGAAATATGGAAATAATCTATACATATAAAATGCTCTGTCCTGAAGGACTGACTGATGGATCAACCCACAGCCTAAACCGCTGATCTTAAAGACCTGAAACTTTGAGGGGGTGTACTTTTTATGATGTAGGCATCCGTTAAGGAAGGATTTTATGAAATTCTATCACTAAGGGCCGGTTTTACAAGAGAGATTTATACTAGGTATAGTTATTCTGGGAATAAAGTTATACCAGAATTTATACCTAGTTAAAAACTAGTTGGTTTTACGATGCTTTTTTACACCGGTACAGCAATTCTTGGAGTAAGAATTGCAGGATAACTATACCTAGTATAAATCTCTCTTGTAAAACCGGCCCTAAGGGAGTGAAAAACGGGGCAAATTTGTATGTTAAATATGCCTTTGTCCAATCTACTTCAAATTTTGCATAAACAATATTTAACAAAATTGATGGAAGTCTAGAATATTAGACAGTTATATAAAAGTGTTTTTGACCAATGATACCTTGCGCACCTATATAAGTGGTTAATTTTGAAAGATATTAATTTAATATTGCGATCAAACTATTTCCTTTGACATCTAATGTGATTAGTGTTTTCCCTAAGGTATTACATCATACTATCTATTATGACTTCTAAATATTTATTTTTTCTTTATTTCAATATAATTTTCATAATTGATTATTACGTTTTCCTTACTAACCTCCCAATGTATTTTTCATCTCACCAACTTCACATTTTAAAGTTTATTTTCAGTGAGTTGAAACAACCTAATCTAACCAATCATTGATTTTTTTCAAGTATTTCAAGTATTTCCTCCATACTATCTGATGCTAGTTTCCAGGGAGGTATTTATAATATTTTTTTTTTGAAATAACGTTTATCCATATAACATTTATTACAATAATAGAACTACTGTAAAAAATTCTCAAATCAGTGCTTTTAAACACTGGCCTCGAGAATAACAAAACATAATAGTGTTGCAAATGCAGTTAATTAATTTTTACAAACTGTTTCAGTCTTCCAACAAAACTTCTATAACTACTTAAATCTTTTACACATTGCGGTAACCTATTAAACGCTTTAAATGCATCTATACTTGGATTGTTTAAACCTATATTAGTCCTTGTAAATGGTTGATAGATGTTATTATGAGATCTTGTCTGGTAATCATGCACATCCCAACAATACTCAATATTTATGTTGCATTTCTGCTGATTGTTAAGGATTTTATAAACAAGCTTGCACTGTTCAATTTCCAAAATTCCTTTTAACCTATTTAAATGTAGATCCAAATAAATTATGTTTGTGCTAGTGAGCCAATCATAGTTAAATAATATTTTAAGAATTTTGTTTTGTAATACTTGTGCTTTATGAAAATTTACTTCCCCACACATACCCCACACAGGCAAAAGATACCTAAAATGTGTTAAGAAAAAAGCATTATAAACTTGAAATTTACTTTTTTTAGACAAATAGTCTCGACTTTTGTACAAAGCGGACAGCATTGAAGTGATTTTTTCAGAGATTTTGGTTATATGTGAGGACCAGTTCAAATTTTCATCTACAATTAATCCCAAGTATTTTATGTAACATACTTTCACTATAAGTTCACCATTGATGTTAATATGTAGTTCATTAATTAATTTATTTTTCTGTTTAAATACAATATATTTAGTTTTGTTAATATTAATTTTTAATTTATTAGAAAACAGCCATTTGAGATAAATATTCAAGTCGTTATTTATTCGGTTATTTAGGGTAATTTCATCTGTTCCCGTGTATAGCAAGACAGTATCGTCTGCAAAGGTAAAATATCTTGCCACCAGATTGGCGCACTTCAGATTCAGCACATAAAGAGAGTACAACAGAGGTCCAAGGACTGACCCCTGTGGCACTCCATAAGCACTGGACAACCATTTACTGCTTGTAATATTTAATAATGGATTAGCAATACTTTTGAAATAGTTTTTATATACAGTGCAATTTTCATCTGGACTCCTTCATTGGGCATGCTAGAAACAATTTCTCTTGACGTTTCAAAATTAACTAATTTGTGTGTGTGTGTGTGTGTGTGTGTGTGTGTGTGTGTGTGATTAAGTATTATTGGCACTGGTTTTCACAACCAACTGGCCAGTCAATTTGTTAGTTCTCTCCTGACAAAATTAGGGTTAGTAATTACATGGTATTTTAGAATAGATTACATTTTTCTCTCTCAGTGGTTATTTCTTTCATAGTTATCAACTTTTAGCTCTTCTTTTTTTTATATCTATTAAATTGAATGTTTTCAACTTTTATTGGTACAGAAAATCACTGAATGCTTTGTATAAAATAATTGTTTGATTTGTTTGGTGGCATATGATATACTTACATCTTCTAATATTTGACCTTCTGTTAATTGTATTTCAAGTATTTAATTATTCTTTGGTAAATATTTTTTCACAATTTTCCATGGTCTCGCAAAATATGATTACTTCTCAAATCTCTGGGTTTCTCCCAAGATTTCAGAGCTCTTGGTTTCTAGGAGTGTATATCCTATCACAATCCCTTCTATTGGTTTTTGACCCGGCTGTATACCATTGAATGACCTTCTTTCCAAGACTGGTAGTTGTGTTGAATGCCGTTCTTTCTTGTCACTGGATGTAGTACCTACCTAATTTCTTTGAAGAGTTACACTTTTTAATCATACCATCCCATTGGAGCAAAATTATTTTAATTCGTAATTTCTTTGAATTATCCGAACTATCATTTTTATATTCTTCATAGTGTTTTGGATCAAAAAAGTTCTTACAATCTGATTTAATTAAATTGAATAGTGCATACACCTGAATAGAAGATATATACCATGATTTCTATATATTTTTTAATATACTGGGTGTTTTTAAATAACACTTACAACGTTTGCATGTAAATACCTATCGTAAAATTGGAGAAAATGATATCAGGATTGAGGGGTCCAACCTCTTTACTTTTCGAAATACAGGGTGTTAAAGTTATGAAGAATTGGATGTTTTTGATATAACTTTAGGATGGGATAAATTGATTTGACATTTGGCAGGTTGTTTTTAAATGTAATGGGGCATATTTTGATGCAAAAACATTTCTAAATTCTTGATCTAGTGGTGTATATTCGGAAGAATATGTTACCTTTTCCTTCCCACTGGCGTTTGAAGCTATATTTATTTATTTGCCAGTTTACTAATGGACCACCCTGTATAGATGAACATAATTTTAAAATGTTCGATTTTAATTTTCCCTTAACATAAATACTTTTTATCTACGACCACCTCCAAAATTAGTCATTAACGAACCAAAAGAAATGTGTGAAATCATACGTTATACATACGTTGAAAAGCGTGCCTAAATGAACAACGCTTTTTGAATGGAGTTTTCATTTTAACATTCTTTTTCAGCTACGTAATGATCGAGTTGCCTTGGATTTTGTCGTTTGTTGTATAAACTTTTGTGCTGTCAGTGAATTTGACAGAAGTGTCAGACATAGTGAAAAATATTTTCTGTTATATTTGAAATTTAAATTTCACTTATTTTAAATGGAAGAACCTCTAGCTAGAAGAATGCATTTTTTTCGGATTGCACACCACCTGAAATTAGAATTCGTTGTGTATATATTTGTTTATATAAAATTTTCAGAGCACTTTTTTTATTTTTTCTTCATGTGGTCGTAGATAAAGTTTTGTAGGATACTTGTGCGTGAAGTACTTTTGCGCACTCGTTGCGAAAAAGGCACTTGCTACGTTCGTGACTTGCATTTTCGCAACTCGTGCGCAAAAGTATAACTTCACGCACTTGTATCATAAATAACTATTAGATGAATATGTAACTTAGAAAGAATACTACGGCAGAGATTTGCTGGACCCTGTATAATATAAACAATATTGCGTGATCAGATTCCAAATATTTCATGAATTATTTTTTAAACGATCCTGTCAGCCAATCGCGATGAGAAAAAAAATTCAAATCGACCAATGGCATCAAAATTACACTGATAATTTAATTTGCTAGTAGCAAATTACCGCTATAATTTTTTCACGCTGTTTGATTGGATCTTCGTTTGAATGAATGCGTAAGCGATTGGGTACCGGACATTTGTCAGTGTCATTTAATTTGACGTTGAAAATTTCCTGTCAGTTAAACTGTTTAATGAAGATACTTATATATGGTTGAAATAATACCTTCTTGGTGAGCGTCATCGTTTGTGGCGTATATCCGGGTTTTCGGCATGTCGTTTATTTTATTTGCTATTTTGACATATAGCTAACCTTAAATTTGATAAATAAAATCATCAGGATCATATTCAGCCAATTTCGAAAATGCTATGAAATTAATAATTACCAGCTTCTTTTTCTAACTTAAAATAGTTGAGAACTTTCAAAATACTCATGTTCCGTGTATCCATGCATATTTTTGTATTATTTAAATAAATAAAACAAGATTAATATTCACTTTTCATAAATAATAATTGAAGGTAAACAACAAAGTACAGACCTGTCGAGAACTGTCAGTGTGACAGTAGAAAAAGACGTAAGACACATTGCCGCTACGAAAGTAACGCCTTCATAGTATTTTGAATTCTCGATTGATAGGTTGAGCTTGCGCGTAATCTAAACATCAACCAATCCAATTTTTTTAAGTCAAATATTAGGGTTAACGTTTGTACATTTAACAGCCATTTGCACCGGTCTTAGTTAAGTTGTGGTTAAGTTTTAATTACTAGTTAAATTAAAATGTTCCTTGCACCATGACATTTATTCTTGAGTTAACGCTATAATTAATATTTAAATCTAATCCACAGATAAGGTAGGGTTTTAGATATATAATTATCAATTAAAGTTATGTCAATATGACAATCCACTGAAGTACTTGGCGAATTTGCGAGATAAATTCCTATTTCAATAAAATATGGATTTAATGAATTTTGAAAAAGATGAAGATGACCTGAAAATCTTGGAAGATATCAGAGGGAAAATTACTTTTAAGCGACAACTTTTAGAAAAAGATTCTTTCTTTTTATTTGTGTAAAATCGTTTTAAAACATCTATAGATCTGTAGCTATCTGATTGAGCATTAAACTCCCCCTCAATCTTTGTCCAGGCCTGTCCCTTATCCTTCCAGCTTAACGCACCTGTTTCCTTGCATTCTATTATGTGCTTGTAGGTAGGTACTTTCTTATTAAATTCAAGCACATTATTTTCTCATTTAGAAAGAAATTTGTTGATCTTTTTCTCTTTCCACTCATTTTGAAAACTCCTACCTTTTGTTTGGGTAATTTTACAAATATAAATATCTAATAGTTGTCATATTTGACACCACTAGTACCAACAAAATTGCTGTTTATCAAATTATTCCTAAATGTCAAGATACCAACTTGCACCTAACAAATAATTTACTAACCAGTACCTTAACCACAAATGGTGCAAAACACTTCACTTTTAGTCAATGGTTAAAGTTAATCATGAGTTACTAAAGCCAAAAGATAACTGCAACCGGTGCAAACAGCAATAAACGGTTCATTATTGTGATATTTTAATTAGGATTAATCACAGACCTGCCTTTTTTCCCATTTCTCCCTACGTAATGTGTTAGAAGGACATTAACAATCGATGAAGCACACCAAGAAGGGAATTATTTCAACTATATTTGCATTTTGCTAATTAGTTTAAAAAATAATCACGCCGAATTACATTCGTGGTAATAATTTTTTTGAATTAATTTTAACTAGATTAGCACTCGTCTTCATTGCTTTTTGTTGAAATACTATCACTGGGTTCTCAAAATATATGAATTTGTCCATTATTGATTTAGGTTAATAATAGAAAAAATTATTAACAACTAATAGAGAAATTCAACTTCTCAGTTGGCTAGAAGAAGCAAGTAGTGGAAAAAATAATTTTCTGAATCTGCATCTATTAGGGTTATCCTTTTGCATTTATTTGAAGCAACTTTCGTTTGCGAGATTTTTGCACTGTTTCCAACCATGTATCGTTTAAGTAAGCAATTGGTCGAAGTTGTTTTCTATATTGTTTGAAAGCTTTCAAAATAATATGACGCAATTGTTGAGATTCCATTATAATTTGCAGTTTATTAATTGTTTTATTTTTAAAACCCATTTTAATATACTAATATTCTTCTTAGGCTTGAAATGCTAAAGCCAACCAGGGTAGCTACTGATTCCTCTTCATATGTCAGTTTCATTAACAGTTCTCAATGTACCAGAATCACTTC